>SZWC01020691.1:3207-23531 GCA_023375785.1 Penium margaritaceum
GTGTGTGTGTGTGTGTGTGTGTGTGTGTGTGTGTGTATGTGTGTGTGTGTGTGTGTATGTGTGTATGTGTGTATGCGTACATATGTGCGTGTGTGCATGTATGTGTGTGTGCATGAGGGAATGCAATGACCCCCTTAGCTATTGTCAGTGTTGTGAGAGAGGACAAGGTGTGTGATGCAACGGGGCAGAGGGCACTGATTTAGGTTGAGAGACGACAAAGATATGCATGAAAACGTAACATTTTGTTGAATAATGACTAAGAGAGAGGGATATTCCCTCCACCCTCGGTCAGGCCAGCATACATGCAAGCTTCGCAGCTGCTAACCTATGGCAAAGTCCAGGAATAGAGCTAGAAGCTAGCAAATAGGAACTGGACAGATCTTGGCAACAGTACGCGACACTTGGGTGGCCAAATGACACACCAAATGAAGGAGCAGAAGCAGAAAAAGATGGTCTCGAGAACTAAGATTACAAAGAGCAGAAGCGGCAGCGACGAAAAATTGGCTCTCATGATTTGGCCACTGAGAAAACTCATGTGTGCACATAGGGATGTGCAAGAAGAGGAGATACCATGAAGGTAGCCGCCAACCACTGTAGCCTGAGTGCATGTGACTAGCGTCAAGTCCAGAGGTTACCAAGAATGACATAACAACAACCCCCATGACCCGAAGACGCCAGACATCATTAGTGCACAAGGGATACGGACAGGCGACAAGAAGGGGTGACTTGTTTTACAAGGCATCTAGGGGTGTCTTGGTCTTTTGGATACCTTCCCTCCTACTAGAAGCAATCTGAGGAATCTAGGAAGGGGCAGGAGTTTCTAGAGGAAGGAAGGGATGGCTTCCTAGGTGAGGAAAGGACAGCCTACCAAGGGCCACTCTAGAAGCCATAGAATATGCTAGGAAGCTCCAAATCTGGCATGCTTTGGTGTTCTGGAAAGGTTAGATCAGTGGCTATAAAATGCTGCTTCTTATGAGCCTTGATTAAGTGTTCATTTCCATTCAATTTAGGCCAAAACTATTGCCTCACTCTCTGACCAGTTTTCTGTCATCCTTGGAACCAGTTGCCTCCACAGTTTCAGTCTCTCCAAAAACAGTTGGTGGTGTGAACCAGCCACAGCTAGGGACCCTCCAGGGTGCACACTCACCCTCAGGCCAACAAAGGATTATGCGCCCACGCCTCTAAGGGGTTCCAAGCCAGCTTGAATTCACGCTTCCAATAGCAAGACATGGCGAACAGCGAGCAAGAACGCAGCCGTATTGTCCTTAAGTTTGTCCTTAAGTTTGCCTTGTGGAGGTGGCAGTTTGAGGTCTTCCTCGACGACAAGGGACTACTTGAGCTCGTAAAGGGTGATGAGACTGCTCCGCCGGCGACTGCAATGGCTGAGGTGAAGGAGGCATACAAGAAGCGCAACAAAAAAGCGTTGGCACTCCTTGTGTCCGCGTTATGCCCGCCACAACTTGGGCACATCCAAGGATGCACCCTGGCCGCAGACGCATGGTCAAAACTCTGCTCCATCTACCAGTCAAGCAACCTTGCGAATCAGCTCTTCATCTTCAAACGGCTCGTCACCCTCTGAGCCAACGAAGGCGACAACATCATGGAGATCATGCAGCAGATTGAGTTACTCGCAGCGGAGTGCGTGGCTACTGTTGGGAGGCTGACTCTCAGTTGTAAGCTATGATCCTCCTTCTGGCCTTGCCAGACAGTTGGAGTCCCATGATCACAGTCCTTGGTGGCTAGCCTTCCGACGAGTTGATGTACCCGAAGGTTGCTGAGTACGTGCGCAACGAGTGGATGCGACGTGGCGGTCGAGAGAGTGCAGCGGCATCAAGTTCAGCTTACACGGTTCATCCTTGCAATGGAGGCCGAGGCGACAAGTGGAAGGGTACCAAACAGGGCACTAAGAAGGGTGACAAGAAGGGGGGGTGCTTCAACTGGGGCAAGGAGGGCCACTATGTGCGCAACTGCCCCAAGAAGAAGCCAGACTGGTCGGAGCGGGGCGGGAAGAAAGATGAGCAGGCCCTTATGGCGTACAACTCCACAAACTTGAAGGATCCGGGAGTTGTCGTCATTGACTCCGGATCAGGCTGCCACACGCAATGCAACAGGGCGGCATTTTTCACCTACAGTGCCTCGGAGAGACGCATGATGGTGGCCAACGGCAAAACAGAGGTGGCTGCCGGTGAGGGTAACGTCCGCATAGAGTCCATTGTGGATGGCACACCTGTCACGAGCACAATCCACGACGTACTCCACATGCCCAACTTTGGGGCAAACCTGCTCTTTGTCAGCCGCCTTACCGACAAGGGACTTGAGGTGCTCTTCACAAAGAAGGAGGCCGTCATCCGCAAAGAGGGCAAAGGCGAGGTTATTGCGCGTGCCAAGAGAGAGGACGAATTGTACCGGCTACGTGCAAAGATCCTCGGAAGCCGGGCGGGGTCCAACGCCGCCAATCTCGCAACGAAGGATGAAGGAGACCTGGACCTGTGGCACCGCCAACTTTGCCATGTTTCTCCATCGACGGTGAAAGAGATGGCAAAGAGAGAGGTCTCCAAGGCAAGGTCTCCAAATCAGTGGCCTTGATGGAACCAAGGAGACCATGCGAGAGCCATGCGTTATTGGCAAATCAACGCGGCAGCCGTTTGTGGCAAAGGGGATGCGTGCATTAACAAAGTTGGCAGTGGTACACACAGATGTATGTGGACCACTTGAGAGCTCCATCGGTGGAGCTCGCTACTTCTTCACCTTCATCGACGTCCACAGCCGCAAACTGTACCTCTACCCCATGAAGCGAAAGAGCGAAGTCCTTGCATGCATGCAAGAGTTTGTGGCAGATGTGGAGCGGCAGACAGAGTTGAAGGTGAAGGCGTTCCGGAGCGACAACGGCGGCGAATATGAGGGTTTCCTTGGGTGGATGAAGAGCAAGGGGATTAAGTGGCAGAAAATAACCCCACACTCCCCGCAGCAAAATGACATCGCAGAGAGAATGAATTGCACAATCCTTAACATGGTGCGATCCATGTTGAGCGACGCCGGACTTCAACAACGGTATTGGACGGAGGCGGAACGGACAGCGGCATACATAATGAACCTTACACTGACCAAGCCGTTGAAGGACAAGGAGAGCAAGGCGTGGAAGACGCCACAAGAGGTCTGGAGCGGGAGGAAGCCGGCAGTGGGTCACCTCCACACGTTTGGTTGCATTGCAAATGTAGTGGTGCAGGCACGTGAAGGGCGGAGCAAGCTGGACCCACGAACCCGCTGGTGTATTTTCCATGGGTACGAGAGCGGAAGCAAGGCGTATCAACTCTTTGACCCAAGGAGGCAGCAGATTGTGCAGATTCGTGACGTCACGCTTGACGAGAAAAGCCGTTGGACGGACAAGGAGGCAGGTCTCTCCAAGAGGGGAGAGTGGTTGCCACTCCTTGAGGGGGAGACGCCGAAAGACGTGAATGAGGGTGACTTCCTTGCAGGAGCACCAGCTGGAGAGGATGGCCGAAGGGATGGGCGAGCGGCAGATTTTTTTTCGGCCAGTTCGGATGAGGAATCTGAAGCACCGGAGATGGATGTGGAGGCGGGGAGTCAACCAATGTATCCAAGATCTCCAAGAGAGGGGGAGCAGGCGCTTGGAGAGGATGGCGCCGAAAGGGGACAACAACAAAAACAACCGCCTCAAGAGCCCCGCACAAGCAGCCATGTGTGAAGAAGGACAAAGAGGTACTATGGCGACAAGGGCATTTGGACTGGGTTCGGACAAGTCTTCTTCACGCAAGAGGATCATGAACGAAGCACTGCACAAGAAGGATGGGGCTGAGTGGGAGGGAGCAATAAAGTATGAGCTCGCCTCCCATGAGGAGAAAGACTCTTCAGATGCAGGTTGAGCATGGACAACTGCCATGGGTGATGCGCAAGTGGGAGATTGTTGGAGTAATGCTCCTCACCATGACAAGAGTGACTCCAAAAAGGAACACCAAAAAGACAAGCCAAGGTGGCTTAGTGGTTAATAGTGTCCACCTCTAGAGGCAGGGGCCTGGGTTCAAGTCCCACAAGATCCAATTCTCCCCTGCCTCAAGGGAGGTGGAAAATAGATGCCAGGAAGCTAACTCAACCTCTAGCATTCCTCCTTAAGGTTCTAGAAGGGCAGGTGAGGGTCCAGGTGGCACACCTTCTAGAAGGGGTGACTTGTTCTACAAAGCATCTAGGGGTGTCTTGGTCTTCTGGATACCTTCCCTCCTACTAGAACAAAGCTGAGGAATCTAGGAAGGGGTAGAAGTTTCTAGAGGAAGGAAGGGATGCCTTCCTAGGTGGGAAAAGGACAGCCTACCAAGGGCCACTCTAGAAGTCATAGAATCTGCTAGGAAGCTCCACATCTGGCATGCTTTGGTGTTCTGGAAAGCTTAGATCAGTGGCCATAAAATTCCACTACTTTTGAGCCTTGATCAAAGTAGTAGTAGTAGTAGTAGTAGTAGTAGTAGTAGTAGTAGTAGTAGTAGTAGTAGTAGTAGTAGAAATAGTAGTAGTAGTAGTAGTAGTAGTAGTAGTAGTAGTAGTAGTAGTAGTAGTTCATTTCCAGTCAATTGAGGCCAAAACTATTGCCTCACTCTCTGACCAGTTTTCTGCCATCCTTGGAACCAGTTGCCTCCACAGTTTCAGTCTCTCCAAAAACAGTTGGTGGTGTGAACCAGCCACAGCTAGGGACCCTCCAGGGTGCACACTCACCCTCAGGCCAACACAAAGAAGGGCGACGGCTAGGGCAAGCAGCAAGGAAAGGGGAATCAAGTCACAAAGGACACTGAGAAAGTAACAAAGGAGTTAGAAAACAAGGAGAGCCGAGAGTGGATGGCGTTACTCCAAGCTCGTCTCAGCCCAAACCGCCAGTTGACCGCCCGCCTGAATACCTTGCAGCAGTTAAGGGAATTTCTAAGGTCAAGGCATGGGATATAGGGTATGAGAAAGAGTAGCCCACACTTCTCATGGAGGCGCAAGTGAAGGCGTCAAGGAGAAGGTAGAGAGTCTACTGGATTGTGGCGCGAGCCACAGTTTTGCGAGCTTGGAGTGTGCTCATAAGTGGAGCCTTGCGCTCAAGAAAAAGAAACGGACCGCTAACCAAGTGGAAGGCACGATTGAATTGGGGTATCTGGACCGTCCCCTCTCCATTTGCATGGGGAAGCTTTTGTACATTGGGTGTGCCCGACAAATGATTACGATGTGATCTTCGGTCGTGAATTCCTCCAGAAGTACAACCCCACCAAAGTTGGGAGGAGCACACCGTCTCAGTCAAGCTCAGAGACAAGGAATANCTTGCGCTCAAGAAAAAGAAACGGACCGCTAACCAAGTGGAAGGCACGATTGAATTGGGGTATCTGGACCGTCCCCTCTCCATTTGCATGGGGAAGCTTTTGTACATTGGGTGTGCCCGACAAATGATTACGATGTGATCTTCGGTCGTGAATTCCTCCAGAAGTACAACCCCACCAAAGTTGGGAGGAGCACACCGTCTCAGTCAAGCTCAGAGACAAGGAATATTCCCTGCCTAAGTGGTCTGAGGAAGAGGTCGCGGAGGAGGAGACTTGTGGGGTGGGAGCATTGCAGCAGTTGGCGTCTCGCAAGGAGGAATCGATGCCTGTGATGCCGAATCTAGTGTAGCTCAAGCGCTCGATAAAAAAAAAGAGTGTTTTTTTTCGTGTTGTGCGAGCGGTGGAGGAAGATTTTGACAAACCAGAGGTTGTGACACCTCTTGTGGTGAATGGGATGACTCTTGAGCTGCTGGGGGTCCAAGGCAAGTTTTCTTGGTGCCCGAGGGGCTTCAAAAGGTGTGTATAGATTTTGAAGACGTGCTCTCCATTACCCTTGTGGAGGGTCTGAACCAAAGCAGAATGTGGACCATTGCATAGACCTCTACCTGTTCATGTAGCATACCGCATGTGTAATGCGCACCTAGAGGAGCTCAAGAAGCAGTTGACCAAGATGACAGAACATTGCTTCATCCGCCCGTTGCACCGGTCTTGTTTGTGCAGAAAAGGATGGAGGAGATGTGCATGTATGTGGACTACCGGGCGTTGAACGAGTTGACTATGAAGAGCTGGTAACCGCTTCCATGACCCAATGAGTTCTTCAATCAGCTCCATGCAGCTCACTTATTCACAAAGATCGACCTATGATTTGGCTACCACCAGATCCGCATTGTAGCAGACTACGTGGAAAAGTCGGCTTTCCACACCTGCTATGGTCCCTACGAGTTTCTCGTGATTCCTTTCAGGTTGACCAATGCACCAGCCACCTTCATGGCGGCAATAAACAACCTTTTTCAGGGCGTACTTGGATGACTTTGTGGTGGTGTACCTCAATGATATCTTGGTGTATAGGAGGACAACAGAGAATAATGAGAAGCATGTGAAGAAGTTCTTCAAGATTTTGAGGAAGGAGAAGTTTTTTTTTTAACTCTCAAAGTGTGAGCTTGCAGTGTGGAAAGTTTAATTCTTTGGATACATAATTGGGAATGGAATGATTGCTATAGACCCGCGGAAGGTTTCGGCCGTGCAAGAGTGTCTATAGTTGCGTAGTGTTCACGATGAGCAAGTGATCCTTGGTTCTTGTGTTTACTACCGCATGTTTATTCTTTGCTTTTCGGGAGTACCGGGGCCACTCTCCAATCTCGCTCAAAAGGATCACAAATGGAATTGGGGAGTTAGGGAATACATAGCCTTTGACAATCTCAAAAGGGGTTTGACCTTCGCGCGGCCTTGCACTTGGCGGACGGATGCAATTGACCTGGCCATTGGTGGTATCCTTTTGTAGGATCTTGGCAACAGGTCGCAAATTGTCGCCTACTACTCACGCAATTGCGTGGAGAGGAGCACAAATATGCCATCCAAAACAAGGAGATACTCACCGTGGTCATAGCCTCTAAGAACTAGCAGTGCTACCTCGAGGGTAAAAAGTGGATGATCTATACTGACCACCACATGTTGAAGTACTTCAAGACGCAGCTCAACCTGAGCTGGCGGCAGGTACGTTGGATAGAGTACTTCAAGTTGTACTTTGACTACGAGATCATGTACCGGCCGGGTCACATCAAACCAGCCGAATCACTCTCACGACAACCGAACCTGATGATGCGGGTTGCGTCTCTTACCATCTATGAGGATGTCATCCTTGTGAAGTTCTTCACGGAGGATTAAGAGACACATGGGGAACATGACGCTTGAAGGTTTTTCTTAGGCGTTGTACTGGCAACGTCGTGGAATACAGTAGGTGGTGGTTCTCGCGATGCCGGCACTTTGGTAGCTGATTTTGGAAAAGTGCTATGATGATGGCACGAGCCGTCAGTTTTCCGCTGACAAGACATTGAAGACAGTGGCTCGCTTCTTTTGGTGGGTCACCATGATGTTGGAGATGGCTGAAGTCTACTGGATTTGTGACGTATGCCAAGGCCACAAGGTGCGGAGGACAAATACTCCTATTCTCCTTCAACCCTTGCCCATTTCCAAGCAGCCGTGACAATACGTCTCTATGGACTTCATCAGGGGCTTGCCCAAGACAGCAAAATGTCACAATGCGATGTTGGTGGTGGTGGATTGTTTCAGCAAGATGTCGCACTTCATCACAAGACGTGATACAATGAGCGCGGAAGGCATGGCTCGGCTGTTCCTCAAGCATGTGGTACACCTTCATAGCGTTCTGTGGTCCAAGGTGAGCGACCGTGACCCGTGCTTGATGAGCAAGTTTTTGTGAGAGCTCGTGGAGCAATATAATAGCGAGGTGCAGCTGTCAACCAGTTTTCATCCCCAAACTGACAAACAGACGGAGCAGACGAACCAGACACTGGAGTAGCTCCTCCGTAAGGTGGGTGATCTGGTCGAGACGGTGTGGTGCAGGAGGTTTCCTGTTGCTGAACTGACAGACAACTCCACCACATCCGCCTCCACCGGCAAGGCGCCATTCAAGGTGGTGACCGGGACGGTGCCCGCCACACCTCTCAGTTTGCACATCGTAAGCAACCTACCTGCAGTGGAGTCTACCACACGTGACTTCAAGAAGATTTGGGTAGCAACATGGAATGCAATGTCAAACGTACGAGATTAAGAAGAATACAAGTGGACTGCCGATGTGCACATGCAACGCTCAAGGCCGGTGATCACTTGTTTCTCAACAGCGTACACGTCAAGCTTTGTGGGGTCCAATCGGACAAGTTGAAACCCGGGTGGCTTGGTTTGTTCGAGGTGCTCAAAATGCAGACGCCCGCGGTGGTGCGGTTGGCTTTTCCGCCTTCCATGCCAGTCCACGACGTGTTCCATATCTCCAAGATCAAGCTTTACCATGACCTGGCAGAGTGTTTTTGTGGCTGCAGTTATGAGCCTCCCCCTCCGGTGGTCATCGAGGGCGAGCAAGAGTTTGTGGTGGAGGCAATCCTTGACCACCATCATCGTGGCCGAGTGTTGGAGTACCTAGTCAAGTGGAAGGGATACAATGCATTTCAAAATCCATGGGAGCCTGCTTACAACTTCAACGTTGGCAGGGTGAATGCCATCCTTCGGGAGTACCAAAAGCAAACCGAGACAGCTCGCTCCAAAAGGGGAGATAGTGAAAGCCGGATAGTGCCAATGGTACTGATCATGGCTTGATAATTCCTTGCATGTGTTCTCTGACTATGAATTTGGAATCAACAGGACAAACCGGGGGAGATCTACCTAAGAACGGGATCCATCGATCAAGAATTGAGGAAGTTACACCCGACCAAAGGTTGGATAGGCCGAGGGGAAAAATGGTGACAGGAATTCATCCCCAAGGACAAAGGCTCGACCCCCGGAAGATCCAACGAGGCTGAGGAACACCGTGGATTCCGGTTAGTCAATGAATCAAGGATCATTGAGGGCCAAGGGTGATTTGGAATGGTGTCAAGATGTGTTATTTTCTAGAAAGAGCTCTTCAATAAACCGTCACCGCAGCAAGTAGTGCTGCTAATGGCAGATTGCCATGGTTAAAAAAAACCGACCATATCTTGGCCGTCCCTCCATGAAAGGATGTGATTTTTGGTGAATTAACGCTGAGAAGATGAGCTACATGATGTTGAGGTTTTAACGCTCATCCTGGGCTCATATGGGGCCACGCATGCCTCGGTGACCTCAGGTTGCCTAGGATGTGTCATCATGTACGTATAGTCTTGTATGTTGACACTTGAATAACAAGTACAGTTACTCCTACTGTGCCACACGTGTTCTCGTGCTCCCCAAGATGATCCTCCATTTCCACATACATGGGCAGGTCCGCACCGGCCTTCCCTTAGTGTCGTTGCCGCCGGTTGGTGCCTACACCATATGGTTGGGGTTAGCACACCGCACCCGGTTTGTATCCAGGCTGCGTATGAGATGAAGAACCAATAGCGATATTCCTCAGGATGGAAATCATGCGAGAGCCCCAGTAGTAGCCACTCTTACTTTACAGAGCACACTATACTCACACTGTGGAGGATTACATTGTTGACCTTGGGTGCAGTCTTGACAACCTCTGCATCCATGACACTTGACTGGCAGCATTCCCTTAGGAGGGATGATCCAGGTTGGCTGGGGGAGACTTTGGGCGTGATCTTATGCTTGCACCTCATTGGCTCTATCAAATGTTTGGCAAAAACTACTTGCCTCAACATTGATTTCGCCTCCAATGCCTCATTCAGTTCTTACACTGTCGTCGGGTGAGAACCCTCCATGCGGCTGTGTAAGTGGTGTCATACGTTTTTCTCACCCCTTATCTCAGGCTTTTCTTCTGTCGGCATTGCTTGATGGTGGTACATGGCTACACAAACGACTTTCAGTATTTCGACTAAGTCCCCGAGTAACAAAACGGACTGGTGAGTTTCGGATGACGAGCCAAGATTTTGGCCAAGTCCCTCAGTATCAAACTGCGCTACAAGATCCGGTGGATTGTCCACCGGACGCCTCGGCAGACCTTCTGGAGCAAAATCTCCAGATGGAGCTTTGTTACTCGGTCTGGTCGATAATTCACCAGATTTCGAGTGCCAGCCAACTCCCAGAGCCGCAGCACACATCCCAATTTTGAAAGCTCATATCTCCCTTGATACTTGTCTGATTCCAGTGAAACAACTTCCACCGGATTTAGCAACTCGTCAAATTTAAGGGGCAATCAAGTTTTAGGATCCGAGTAATCCTCGAGCTGCCAGATCCAAATGCGAGAATTGTACCCTCTCTTTCGGCTCGTCAGCGCCTCTAGGCACCACACTTGGACATGCGGAGGGGCAACCCTTTGACATTCTCCACCTTGCACCTTCCATGCCCGCTGCTCTAGCTTGCTCTCACTCGTTTTCTGCTGCGCCCTCTAGCCCATCATAATTGGTCATCCCAAGCCCGGCCACACTCATCGCTTGCCGGTCCGTGGGTTGCGCATTGGTCAAACAATCCGCAAGCATGTTGTGCATGCTGCATTGCTGCAGCAACGCTTGCCCCTTCTTGACCATGTCTTGTGCCTATTGATAATGCACGTGAATGTGCTTACTCATCCTGTGGTGCATCTGGTTGTTGGTCAGCAAGATGGAATCGGTGTTGTACTCTTGCACCACCATAGGCTCCTCCTACTGCAGGCCCAACTCCCTCAGCAACTTGCGGAGCCACACCGCCTCCTTGATTGTCTCGGCCAGCGGAATGCACTCAGCTTCTACTGTGGAGGTGGTGACGCAGTCTTGCTTCCTACTGCACCACGAGACCGCTACACCAGCAAGGAAGAACACGTGGACGGATGTGGACTTTTGCTTCTCCACATCGCCATCATAGTTTGCACCCGTGTAGCAGACAAGACGCAAGGGGGCCGCCTGCACCTTGCCGTCGAACCTCAAGCGCGCGTACCGCGTTGCCTACAAGTAGCGGAGGATACGCTTGACCGCCTGCCAGTGTAGTAGCCCTTGATCGGCCATGTACCTGCTCACTTGGTCCACCGCGTAGGCGAGGCCTGGTCAAGTCACCACCATGGCATACATGAGGCTGCTGGCCGTCGATTGGTAGGGCACCCCTACCATATCCTCACGCTCTTCTTTTGTTTGCGGCGCCATTGACACACTCAATTCATAGGTCATGGAGACCGGACTGCCGACTGGTTTGCAATCCGCCATGCCGTACTGCTTTAGCACCTCGGCCATGTATTTGGCCTGACCTAGCTCAAGCGTGCGCTCCCTTCGGTTTTACGTAATGCTTACCCAAAGGTTAAGCTCCAGCTCCCCCATGTCTGACATCTGGAACGTGTTGCTCAGCTGCTCTTTCAGCTGTTGTAGGCTTGGCAGGTCTGAGGAGTACAAGATCAGATTGTGCACGTAGAGTGTGACAATCTGATGGAGCTTCTTGATGTGCCATACGTATACACTGTGACCCGCCTCACTTGAAGCCGAGTTGTGCTATGAAGCTTTCCATCTGTTGGTACCCGCATCGGGGCGATTGCTTTAGCACGTAGAGGGACTTCTACAGCTTGAACACCTTTCCCTTCGGTGCCTCCATCCCCTCTGGCACCTCCACGTAAATTTATTTGTCGATGATGCCGTTGAGGAAGGCCGTCTTTACGTCCATCTGGTGGAGCTCCATGTCCTTTGCAGCTGCCACCGCAAGGATCACCCGGATGCTTGTGAACTTGGCGACGAGGGCAAACATCTCATTGTAGTGCTTTCCCTTATGCTGTGTGTATCCCTTCACCACAAGCCGCACCTTCTACTTTTGCGGCTGCCACCACACCTTTTTCGTGAACTTGGTCTCGAAGACCCACTTGGAGCCAATGATGTTGGCGTCTTTCGGCCTATCAACTAGCTTCCAAGTGTCGTTTTTAGCAATGGACACCAACTCTGACTTGAGGGTGGCGTCCCACTACTCCCCCTGGGCCGTGCAAGTACCTCTTGCATGGTCTTTGGCTCCGTTGATGCAGCTAGCATGCACCGCGTCATGCCAATCCATCGACTGGTGCCTGCGTCGAAACGCTTCCCCACTCTCCGCTACATCCTGTTGCGACGCGACAGTTTTGGTGGCGTCTCGTCGCTCTGCTACGATCCTTTTGACTCTTCCCACTCCTTTAATCATTGACTGGATGGCTCCCTAAGGATCTCTCCCGCTCTGGCAAAGCATCGACCGGACGGGCGGCACGTCCGAAGGATTTATCTCCGACGCCCAATGCGAGCTCCGCCGAGAGTGCACGCTTTGGCACCCGTATTGCCTCCTCCGACGGATCTCCAGTCCATCTGCATCTTCATCGGAGACCTTCGTGTCGGCTGCTGCACCTGTCGCACTGCCATGCTCTGATGCTGCATCATCGACCTCCACGTCCGCCAGCTCCTTCTCGTAGTCAAGGAGGTGGAACTCCCCCTGTTTTATAGTTTTCCCAACGCTCATGCCGTTGCTACTGCTGCTGAAGCTCTACTGCTCATCAAACTCAACATCATGGCTGCGGGTGATCTCTTGCATGCGCGGGTCCCAGATTGATACGCCTTTTGCACACTCTTGTAACCGAGGAACAAGCGCGGCTTCACCCGCGGTTGCAGCTTGCTGTTGCGTCGCTGCACCGCCTTCACCATCGCGTGCGCCTTGCACCCGAACACCTTCAGGTGCGCCACATTTTGCTTGCGTCCACTCCAAACCTATTGCGGCGTCTTCTAACCACCCTTACCCTTGAGCACCGCTGTTGATGGTGTAGCTTGCTGTACACACAGCCTTCGGCCAGAAATCTCTCGGTAACCCCGCATCCACAAGCTTGAGCCACACCATGTTTAACAACGTCTGATTTTCCCCCTCTGCCACTCCATTAGACTGTGGCAAGTATGGCGTAGTGGGTTCCCACTTGATGCCCTGGTGCTTCATCCACTCGCTGCCGCCCACGTACCCTCTGCCATTGTCACTGCATAGCGCTCTAACTTTCTGGCCAGTCTGCCTCTCCATCGCCGCGACGTACTCCTTCAGTCAGTCCAGGATTTTACCTTTCTGCTTCATGAAGTACACGTAGAGCTTTCTGTTGCAGTCATTGGTGAAGGTGACGAAGTATCTCAAGCCACTGTTTGATGGAATTTTGAATGGTTTGCACACGTTTCTGTGTGCAGCCTCCAGCAAGTTCTTTGCGCGAGCCGCATTCTCGTTGAATGGCTTGCACCACGCCTTGCCCAAAATGTAAGGCTCATACCTTTTGTGTGCTGTTGCATCTGCCACCGTGTCTATTGCATCGTTGATGAAGAGGCCGTGCACCATGTCGCGCTTTGCCATCTATTTAACGGTCGCGGGTGCCGAATACCCCAGCCATTGATGCCAGAGCTCTAGATCAGCGTTTCCTCCCTTAGCCATGTTGACGATGCGTTCGTGCAAGTCTGCTACATCTCATGCCGCAAGGAGTACCTTGGTCTCCACAATGTAGAGACCGTCCTCACGCTTTGCCTCCAGCACCACCTCGCCGCCACCGTCATTGTGCACCATTGCGCCTTTCGTGTGGAAGAGCACCTCATACCCCTTATCCGTCAAGCGGCTGACACTCAAGATGTCAGCCAGGCCGAGGACGTGCTGCACATCACGGATTGTGCGCAACTCCTTCTTATTGTCCACCACAACTCCCACCTCCACGTCACCTTAGCCAGCCGCTGCCTGGACTTTATCCTTCGCAACCACCATTGAATTAGAGGACTTCTCGTAGGTGAGGAACCCCACCTCTTCGACATGGGTGTATTCCTCAGCCCCGGAATCCAGGCATCGCCTGTTCACCTTCTTGAGGAAGTGGTTGTTGTTGCCGTTGAGGAGCGCCTTGCCTTTGGTGTGTTTTTCGTCGGCCTTCGCCTTCTCCCGTCATTCACGGGCCCAATGGCCCTCCTTGCCGCAGTTGCGGCACGCACCATTCTTGGCGCCTTTCTTGCCGCCACCCTTTCTGCCGCTTCTTCTGTCCCCGCTTCCGCCACCATTCGTTTTGGTGACGAGGGCTGATGAGGAAGACGAGGACTCCCCGCAGCTCCGGCGCTGTGCCTTGTTGCGGATGTACTTTGCGACTGCGACATAGGTGAGCTCGTCCACTGACCATCTTACAAGAACATTGATGAGTTGACCCCAACAATCAGGTAGGGCCATGAGGAGGGCCATCGCCTGCACATGCGTGTCGATCTTCCACCCCACGTCATTGCATTGTGAGGCGAGCGACTCAAACTGCTACATGGTGCAGATGGAATCATCTTCCTCCTCAATCCTCACCATGAGGAGCCGCTTCATCGCAAAGATTGTATTCACGAGCGACTTGGATTGGTGGATGGCACAGATTTTTTTCCAAGCTTCGGCTGCCAGCTTGCAGCTTTGAAAGTAACCCCACTATGACTCGGCTATCTTGGACACCAAGGGCATGAGAGCCTTTGTGTTCTTATTTTCAAATGGCCTGCTTCTCCGTGTCCGCAGTAGTCGCCTCTACAAGCACCTCCTTTCCCAACATGACGTCCAGCAGCCCCATATACACGAGGTTAACTCAAACTGCCACCTCCAGAGCCCAAAGCCTGGGCCATCCACATACTTCTAAATGAGCCACGTCTCCTTCTGCGCGATTTGCACAGCTTCTACCCCGACGGGTTCTCAGAACTTCACGGCAATGTCCAAGATGACGATCTCGTGCATTGCGGAAGACGTGAACGTTGGAGACGATCAAACCCATGGGCCCATAACCCTTTGTCAGCAAATCTGCGTGGTGTAGTCCCGACTGTTGGTCTGATTGTGTTTAGTGGTTCACGTCTTTCGGCGAATTTGAGACCAAGCGTGAGCTTTCTGGTCGCCTCACGGTATGTGAGCAGGAATATAGAGATAGTCATTTTGCAAAGGGAAAAACGGCATTTTGCGTTTGTTTTTATACATGAACATGATTAAAAAATCTATAGGGCTGGTTATGAACTATCCAATGCACCAAACCGCGCGTAATTCGGCCAAGCATAGCCCAAGTTACGTTTGCTGAAACGCAGGTCTCACCCACCACTGAAACGCCTAACGCCTCTATGGTGCCCACACGCCTTGGCGCCTTCCTTCACGTGTGAAGCGCCTTTCCCAAGGCGCAGATCCCATTGCACATGGTGTAGGGATTCCCTGCACTGTTTCCACGCACCTTCCCCACTTTTAGGTCACGTTTGGTGATGGGGTGTGATGAAGTTTGAAACCTGTCCGTGGACCCGCAGTTAGAATTTTGACCAAGTCCCCGAGTAACAAAACGTACTAGTGAGTTTCAAACGACGAGCCAGGATTTTGGCCAAGTCCCTCAGTAACAAAATACACTGTTGGATCCGGTGGATTATCCTCCGGACGCCTCGGCAGACCTTCCGGAGTAAAATATCCAGATGGAACTTTTGTTACTCAGTCCGGTCGATTATTCACCGGATTTTGAGTCACGGCCGGCTCCCAGAGCCGCCGTGCACACCCCAACTTTGAAAGCTCATATCTCCCTTGATACTTGTCCAATTCCAGTGAAACAACTTCCACCGCATCCATTTTAGGATCCGAGTAATCCTCGAGCCGCCAGATCCAACTGCAAGGATTTTACTCTCTCTGGCGGCTCATCGGCGCCTCCCAGCACTACACTTGGGCATGCGGAGGGGCAACTTTCAACAACGACTGGGTTAGGAGTCCTGATGGATAGATTCGGACAAGATACGTGTTACTCGTGCACTTCTGTAGCATGACACAGTGAGAATCAGGGTTGCATTACGCGTAGCTCTTTGGAGGCACTGTTAATCCGCGGACATATCATTGCCTTCTGTGTGGATTTCAGTGTGCAGGGCATGCTGGCCTAGGGACTGGAGACGATGCATGTTGAGCGTGTGCTGCACACACTTCAGATGTAGCTTCCTCTATATGCTGCAACTCATGACTCACGTGCCTCGGCTCCAACTCAGTCGCATGCCCATGCTTCATTCTCTCACTTGGTCCACTTCGTGTTACCAAACCTAGATTAGACTTTGACTCTGAGGTGATGTACACGATGAGTTTGCATAGAGACCTAGAGTAGACCTTCGACCTTTCATGACTTAGGCTAGATTTTCACTTGAGGGGCAGTCGACCGAGAAATCGGTCTAGGGGAAAGTTTCGCCCTCGATTTGCTAGAGCAAGCTCGTGCGGCTAGCAGGCCTCGCTGCCCGGCCGCGTGGAGCAAATCACAAAACTCGTGCTTCGCTCCCTCCCTCTCTTGCCTGTTAGGCCTCGGCATTTAGTGTCAAAAACCTAGCCATGGCTGTGACGTTTTTGGACCTAGCATGCTCCACAGTTCACCGATTAAAGTTGCAAATCAAAGCTCTTGATATCCTCAAGCATAGTAACATTGTACTGAAGAATAGGGGTACTAAGGTGGTGAGGCTGTGGTTCTTTTCATCAGTCTTAAAGTTCCATCATTCCACGATGTGACAACCGGAGTGATCTTGTCATTACAGGAACAAAGCACAAAGTTTGTTGTCTGTTGTTTATTCAAAGTATGCAAAAAGCACAACGTTTTTGAGCAGCAGTTTGTGCGTGACTTGGTGGAGTGACAGGTGATTTCTGTCATCTGGGTCGTCAAAGACCGGCAGCAAGCTGAATTCCTGGAGAAGGCATAGGCGCGTGAAACGTTTGGGATGGCCATACATTCTTGCGTGCTTTGCACCTTACCTGAGGGTGGCTAAGAGTGGAGTGTGTGCATGAACAATTGAGCACCTCAATGTGCACTCGTGCCATTTCTGCACATGTATGCACATGCGTACCGGGTCATGGATGCATTTTTTTATGTGAGCCATTCTCGTCGGTATGGACATCTGAATGTGAACATTTAGTCTGTTTCATGTCCATGCAGACCCTTGATGTGGACCTAGCTGGCACCAGGATGCCATCGTGTAGATATCCATCCACAGCTACAGAACAGCTAATACGGTGTTTGGAAGACTTGCTTGAGCACTTACATACTTTCCTGCAACCTCCAAGGTTCTCTCCATGGACAGGCCTTTTCCCAATTTTCATGCTTTTGCATGTTGTGTACACCTGTTGGTGCTGGACTAGTGCATGTGTGTAGTCATTATGTCTGGCTCGAGATTTTTTGTCTGTAGGATCAAACTACTGCATCAGGATGTGTGTACCAGTGGTTTTGGGCCAGTTTAGGGCAAAGTTACCTAGCGTGCAGCCTAATTGGCGCCTGCGGAAGCTACTTTTCCTGTGTGCCTTTCTGTTTCCATTTCCCTCTACACATTGAAGCTTATAAGACTTTGCATGCCTCTCCTAGCCATTGCTTTGTCTTTCTTGCTTTGCTATTGCTAGTGTGTCTACCAATTGGATAGCATTGCCACAACAGCAACATTAGTGTTCAGAATCTTCCATGTACTTTCTTACCACCATGTTCTGTTGAGGTGGTGTTTGCTTAAATGGAGCTACATTTACATGAAAATGTATGAACAAATTATATGAATGGTTTGCTTCACCTTTCCTTCCCTGTAGACACACCTATCAGCCGACATGTCAACTCGATGACCCTCTTGAAAAAGTGAGTGGAACCAGCCTCAAAGCTGTGCTGAAACATGGGAAACAACATCGACAAAGAGTCTCCATATTCAGTCCCTCCTTACCTTTTGAAATGAATAAACAGCACCTTGTTATTGAGAATGGCCTTGTTATGCAACATGGATTTGAGGGAATGAGGGAATCTCCTTAGTAGCATTCTGTGTGAGAGGATACACTGTGAGGAACACAAAGTGATAGACAGTGCTTGAAACGGTGGAGAGACGGCAAGATCTGGTTGAAAGTAGAATGGGGATGTACATTCTTCCAAAAACACAGATCGAAGCACGTAAGTCCAAAAACCTGTTAAAAACAGAACAACATAGCTACAAGCTCCCAGAAGAAGGTTGATCAGAACGCGGGATTTGTACAAGATGCTCGGTTTTCCAATCGAAAAACTGAAAGAAAGACAAAGTGCAGAAATGAAAACCCCAACTTATGGAGCTAGTGATAAGCAAGGATAACACCACCAATAGAATGGTCTCCTAGTGCATGTAATCGAGAAAACTCTAGTGAGCACATGGGGATACGCTGAATCCGATGCTGTTGAAGTAGCCGTTCAATATCACGTCACTCCAAAAAGTGAGTGGCAACAAGTTCAGAGGTCACTGTGATGGAAACATCAACGCTCTTCCATGACCCGCAGATGCTAGTCACCACAAGCAAGGAAGGATCACAGGACAATGGTAGAAACTGCCAACAATGGAGGGCACAAGATAGAGCCACAAAAACAGAGTGGGAGGAGAGAGGAAGAAACAAAAGTGGCAGACAGATCACCCAGGAGAAAAATGTGTACGAGGAGTCCAATACTATACCCCAAGAACTTGAACTTGCAGCTGCAAAGAATTTTCATGAAAAAATCTACACACTGCTATCGCGTGTCAACATCTACGAAACAAAAAATCACCAATTGCAACATGCTCACGTACAAAATGATACTCAATATTGATGTGCTTTTGTATGTGTGACACCTAACATCATGTTCTGTAATGCGGTGTGTGCTCTAATTATTGCAGTGAATGTTGATGCAGCAGATGGACTAGTCAAGTTGCTGCTTGAGGAAGCACAATCAGAAGCTCTCATGAATCCCAGCCCCTAACTGCTTGTCAAGCTCGTTGGCTGGCAAGCCTTGCTGGCTGAAAATTTCGTCGATCGCCGGCGGGACATGTGCTACCAGCGACGAAGAGCAACCAAAAAAAAAAAAAAACAAGGACCGGGGTGCACATGGGCCCACATCGCAGGTAGCCCCTATCGGCGGCCCCTTCCATTGGGATTGAATCCCTTTTGTTTATCTCTCTTCTTTTTTTATTTTTCTTTTCCTCCTTTTCCTTTCTTTATTTGAACTCTTCTTTTTTTGTCATGTTTTCACCTATCCCTTGCACCAGTCTCGGTCGAGACCCGGACATATGAGGTTGTGTCCCAATGTCTTGGGAGACCACGTTTTGTGAGAACTAGCGCCAGGAAAACTTGGGATTTTTTTCCCGCTCCTCGTTGAACTATCCTAGACTTTTCTTTGGTTTTTACCCTTTGTTTTACTTTTTTATTGCAATTGACTCACTCCGGTCGAGATCCGGATACTCTGGGTTCTGTCCCAGTATTACGGGAGACCTCACATCTGTAGGGTTAGCGACTCTGCACCAACTTACATTGCACGTGTTGAAGGAGAGAGACCATCCACCCTTTTTCTCACGGCTGTTCGCGTCACTGCTGTTTCTTTGGCAACATTCCGTCAACTGTGCTGCCACCACCCGATGCCTCTTGGACACCGCCTCACTTAGTCCCAGCGTTTGTTGGACCATTGTCGGCGGTGTACACTCCTCCTTCCTGGCTTTCCACATCCACATCTTCCACCAGTGCGCTCTGTCCCTCTACTCTCACGGCCACGTCTGAATCCCATCTATTTGGCACACATTCTCCTTCATCGATATTCCATCCTCAGTATTGACCGTCAGATGCCTCTTGTGCTGTGAGTTTAGCGGTATGGTCCAGCGGTCACCACTGTGAGTCAGATGGGTCCCTTCGGGGAGAGTCCTTGGACGGTCCAGGTGTGGGTGATGCATGGATAGAAGGTTGGGAGCATGTCACGTGCACACATCTTCTGGCCCATTGTTTTGGTTGTGCACCATCTTCGACTGCCTTTTCGGGTGGTATCGCTGCATGTCACGTTCCGTATCTTGCACGTGTTTCTCATGGTTTCTGGATTCTTGACTATGGAGCCACTCAGCACATGAGCTCTTCCCGTGTCGCGTCCTTATCGTTGGGGCCTGTCGGGGATGTCCGCTTTTTCAGTATGATGCTGCCTGTCTAGGACATTAGTTTTGTCTGGTTTTTTGGTCCCACCGGTGATGTCTTCTTACCTGATGACCTGTATGTGCCTGTACTTGAGGTGAGTCTACCGTCGGTCACTACCCTCGACAATCAGGATATGGATTTTGTTGCGTCTCGTGGTGTGGGTACTGTTTTGTTGCAGTCGTCTGGGCGTGTCATGCTCTGTGGCCTTCGTTGTGATATAATGTATCGTATGCCTCTGTTTACACCTAGTGCATCCGCCACTGCCGCTGCTCACACCCATGTCGCTCCTCTGCATTCTGCCAAGCATACGCGCTTGCTTCATCGATGCATTTGCGTGTGAGCACCGTTGCAATTCATAGCTGTTGAAAAAGGGACAACCGTCAGATCTCTTGATCCAACGGCTTCCGCTCGGCACGAGTACACAACAACAAAAAGGAAGCAAGAGGGCCGAGAGAGAGATTCTCTCTCTCTCTCTCTCTCTCTCTCTCTCTCGCTCTCTCTCTCTCTCTCTCTCTCTCTCTCTATCTCTCT
>SZWC01020692.1:4735-29022 GCA_023375785.1 Penium margaritaceum
GATATAGATATAGATATAGATATAGATATAGATATAGATATAGATATAGATATAGGTATAGATATAGATATATATAGATATAGATGAGGATATGTATATATATAGATATAGATTATACATAGAGATATAGATATGGATAAGGATATAAACATACATAGATAGATATGTGTATAGATATATACATAGATATAGTTATATAAATGGACATGGACATAATTTGGATGCTGATGTAGGTATAGACATACACTTAGATGTGGATGTAGATATTGTTGTCGATGTAGATGTACATGTAGTTGTAGTAGATATTGACTGGGATATGGACATGAATATGGATATGGATATGGATATGGATATGGATATGGATATGGATATGGATATGGATATGGATATGGATATGCATATTGATATGGATATGGTTATGAATGTGGATATTGAAAAGGATAAGGACATGGATATGGATATGGACATGGATATGGATATGGATACGAATGCAGATATGCATATGGATATTGATATAGATATGGATATGGACATGGACATGCATATGGATATGGAAATGGATATGGATGTAGATATTGATATCGGTTAGTATATGTATCTAGATATGGACATGCATCGATATCTAAATATGGACATGTATGTACAAATGGATATGGATATGTATGTATATATGGTTAGAGATATGGAAATGGACATGGACATGGTTATTGCTTTGAACGTGGAAGTGTACGTACAAGATAACGTACATGTTGATGTAGACGTGAATGTTGATGTAGATGTGAATATGAGTATAGATTAGAACGTAGATTTGATGTACATTTAGACATGAATATATGTCTAAATGTCATCTATATCTCTACCTACGTCATAGGTACATGTGGATATGTAAATATCCATCTATATCTCTACCTCTATATATCCATATTTTATATTTGTTTATTTATTTAGAAGTAAGTATACGTATCATTTGAAAACATGGATACATAGATGAAGATGAAGATGTGAATACATATGTAGATAAAGTTGAAGTTGTACATTTACATGTAGATATGGATACAATTGATGTACATGTAAATGTAAGTGTAGATGTAGATAAAGATGTATATGAACATGTGGATGTAGCCATAGATGTAAATCATAATCAGACATCAATGTAGATGCCAGTGTATTTGTTGATATAGATATACATGTGCCTAGAGATGTAAATACATATGTAGATGTAGACGTAGATTTGGATGTTGATGTGGATGCGGATGTAGTGGTGAATGTGCATGGAATATCTTCGAGAAGGAGGAAGTACCAAGCTATTGATAGGTTTCTATGCACAGAAATGTCATACATTGGGCAGATTACTAGAATCTTAAAAGGAGGTTTTCAACCCAATCCACTAAAAGCATTATGCGATTCAAAACTTTTTCAAACGAAACTGGTAGTCAATCTGTTAGTAGGTTACTATGTAATTCTATGCACGCTTTGCGTGCAGCAACTGCCTCTTGTTTTTTTTTTTCTTCTCCGACACGCAAACCCCCTAGTTTGAATTAGGGTTTTGTATGTGTTGCGCGGGCGGGCCCGCGCAAAACATAAAACCCTAAATCAAACTAGGGGGTTTACGTGTCAAAAAAAAAAAAAAACAACGAGCTCACTGCTCGATTGCAATTGAGCGAAAATGCCCGTTTTTTAGTTCGAGCGAAGACCCTACTTTTTTGTTTCTTTTTCGGACGGAGTTGTTATATGCCCATCGTCGCGGTCGATAGATCCGCGGTGCCCAATGTCGAAAGCGAACCGTATGCGGTGCCCAAAGTCGATTCCGACTCGCATGCGGTGTCCATAGTCGGAATCGAAATGACTGCGATGCGATAGTTGAAATCGACATGACATCTGTGACCCCGGTTAGTGTCAGGTATGGGCACTCGTGATATATGTTTCATGGTTTTAACGTTTTTGACATTGATTTCAACAACCATGATAAAAGAGATGTCGTCGCCGGTCGTGCTTCAAATATGGAAGAATACCGCGTGGTTCGTTAGGGCTCCGACGCCTTGTTCACGAGGGTCTTACATAACATAATGTAACGCTTGGGCTCGTACATAGGCGCTGCACACCATCGTGCCAATTGTGTCACGTCATGTCTGTTTTTTCAAGGTTCGGCGAAGTTTAACATTTTGTACAAACGTAGGTACCTAACACGCCCGTGTGTTCGCGCGCACTCCCATGTGATGTTGACAGCCTGTCACGATTCACACTTAGCCGGGTTCTCGAGTCGCCATGTATCTCCCATCATGCACGGTCACCATGTGCCTACCACAGCGTCTGTCGTACACAATACAGGAAAGTATTTTCGGACGTTCGAGAACAATTGCGGTTGGGGGAGGGGGGGTGGTCTGGCCGTGCATTGCATTGTGTTGCATCGAAGCGTCATTGATGTTGGTCGTGCCCACGGCAGCCTCGTAGACGGCGCATGCGTGACGACCGTGGGTATCCAATGTATAAAAAGCTCGTTTTTATGAACAAAATGCCCATGGAGTGTCCCGATGGTGGGTACCACGTACCACAGTGGTGCCGTACCTGTCACAACATCCTGGTTCCCGCCGGACGACAGCGACGACTACGGCACAGATGATCCGTGCTTGACGCAGCATACACCAAGTGCCGAGAACGACGATGCACCGGCAGCTGTAGTCGACGGGGCCCCACGCCCTGAAGCCAACGGACCCCTCAGGATGTCCCGTGTAGGCGGGCGTGTGCAGTCTACGAAGGGCGGGACCGTCGGTTCTGACGATGAGGCAAAGGCAGCCGATGCCAAGGCGAAAGCTGTCCCCGCCCGCATCTCTGACCCCAGCCCACGTGCTCCTGCGAAGAAGCGGAAGGTTGCAGTGGTCTTCCGCGGTGGCTCAACGTTCGAGAACATGGTCGCGTGCAAAGCCGCAGTCGAAGAGTATGCGGTACACAACCGCATGGCGTTGAGGTGGCTGAAAAGCGATCCCACTCGGTTTGTGGCCCGGTGCAAGCAGTTTGCCACTAAAGGCTGTCCGTGGATCGTTCGTGCCGGGTACAGCAAGAAGTCTGGTGCATTCAACATCACCTCGTTCGTGGATGGCCATCTTTGTGACCCCGGCCTCGGCCGGGGTAACCCCGTGCACACCATGAGGTGGGTGGCACGACACATTGAGAGCACCATCGCTCGGGACCCGTCGGTGAAGCCTAAGGCGCTGCAGGCGGTAGTTACAGAAGTGGCCAACACGAAGGTGCCATACACCACCCTCTACCGCGCAAAGAAGCTGTGTCTGGAGAAAATGTACAATGTACGACAAGAAGAGCGAGTCCTGGAGCATGTTCCCAGGGTACGTGGACGAGGTAAGATATCCCATTTTAACTTACCTATTGTCAACCATTTGCGACTACGGCTATGACATAGTTCGGTCACTGATCCTATCGAATATGTTTCAATGTGCAGGTACTGAGGGTTGACCCGCAAGCCATCGCCAAAGCGGAAAATGATCGTGACACTGATGCCTTCGACCGTGTGTTCATCGCACCAGGTGCCTGCAGGCGGGGTTTTGAGTACACGAGGAGGCTCCTTGTCATGGATGGGACACACCTCAAAAACGGCCACAAACAGATACTGCTCATCATGCAATTTTTTTACGCGAATGACAACGCGGTGCCCCCTGCATACGCCCTGGTGTCCGGGGAAGATGAGCGCAATTGGTCTTGGTTCTACGAGTTGGTGGCAGCAGCGTACCCGAACGCAGCAGCTCAGGGGACCGTGGTCATTTCTGACCGGGAGAAGGGACTGGCCAACGCAGTCGAGGCCAAGCTGCCCGGGGCGACTCACACGTACTGCGCGTGGCACCTCATGTGCAATGTGTTGTCCAAGTGCCGGGGCAGGTCTGGCGCACTCTTCTGGAACCTGGCACACGTGACGACGGAGGCGGACTGGGATGCAGCTCTGGCAGAGATGCGGCGCACATCACCTAGGGCGGTGGATTACCTGCTGGGCGGGAATGGAGAGCCCGGTATCCCGAAGGAGCGCTGGAGTCGACTGTACTGTCCGCTTTCTCGCGGTGGGCATACCACCAGCAACGCCATGGAGTCCTTGAATGGCAAGCTAGTCGAGCTGCGCAAGATGTACCCATTTTTCTGCTTCGTCAACTTGCATCTGTTTGTACAGCGGTTGTGGAACATTCGCCGCAGGTTGGCACACGATGCCCCGGGCAACGTCGCGCCCGCGCTCTACCTGAAGCTGAAGAATAACTGTGACCGCAGCAGGGAGTACGCCCTGGACTTGGACGGCGACGAGAGGGGACCGTGGCACGCTGGCACAGCCACTCGGCCCAATGGCACTCCACGCGACGTCAACATCACGACGAAGTCCTACACATGTGGGCGGTGGCGGGAGTATGGAGTGCCGTGTCCGCACGCGTGCAGCCTACTGCTGGAGAACGCGATGAACCCGGTCGCCTACGTCGATCTCGGCTACCTCAACCTGAGCTACAAGCGCACCTACAACGCACCCTTCCCACTGCCAAAGGTGCGCCAGGTCAAGCCCGCAGAGCCCAAGTGGAAGCAGCCGGGCCCAAGTCGCGGGCGTGGGCGGCCAGCCACGGTGCACTTGGACAGGTACACGAAGTTGAAGAACCGTCGCATCTGTGCATGCTGTGGGAAGCAAGGACATGTCCGGCGGGCATGCCCGAACATGGAGGCCCCAAGCCCAGAGGCGATGGCAGCCGCACGCGTCTCCGAGCTTGACGCAGAGAGACGCATGCGTGCCTCGTGCAGGAGCAACGTGGACGCTATGGGATACTCAGGGGATGAGGCCGATGATGCACCACCTGCCGCAGAGGATGCAAAGTCTGAGGATGAGGAGGGGGAGGAGGAAGAGGAGGAGGGGGGGGAGGGGGGGCAGGAGGTCGTCGACCCTGTCTCTGTGTCCAGTGACGAGGAAGGCGTCGACCACCATGATGCCGAGGACCGTGAGGAGGCCTGGATGGCCTTCCATGCTGAAGTGGACAGCATCAACCGGTCCTTTGCCATTTGGTGAGTCTGAGTCAGGTCTTTCATTCTGCCCCTATGTCATTTCAGGAGTTACTTGGTTGTGTTCATGAATTTTAACTATGTTTTCATTGTCTGTGTTTACTTTGCAGAGATGAACAACGACCACTTGTGGTAGGGGAGGTGCATGCCAGATTACATGTGGCGCATGATTGCACTCCTGCATTACAGTAGGCTTCAGTTGTGGTGTACGTGGATTAGTAGTTTTGAGTAACAGCATTTCACAAAGGATTTGAGTGACCATTGCCAGATCTCGGGTACTCCTCCCACCACATGTACAAACCCTAAAGCATGTAATACTCGTCACTTTACATAACTGAGCATCATAAGTGACAAGTATGATTTGTGCCTTGTCCCAGTATGCAAGTGTTGTAATCCACAATTGCAGTTGTATTCAAATACTAATGAAGAGTGGTGTGATAATACAGTCTAAATCTGGATCCACCACTCAGAGGTACGAAGGGTACATATAGACTCTTGACATCTTCAGTTCATTCTCTTTGCGTCATTAGTTTGATGGAATGAACAACATGGCTTCTTGTGCCCAAGACGACCTGACTATCATGTTCCTCCTGGGAGTTGGTACAACATTGGTGTGTCAGAAACTGCTCTCCTACTTGTGGCCACCAACAAGAACAAGATTCGTAGGCATGTGCCATTGTACACCTACACACAACGACACATGTGAATCGGATGCCTACACTAATGTACCAGAGGCAGAGGAGAGTCATGGGGAAGATGTCTTCTACGTGTCTGGAGACGACAACATCGGCTACATAGATGCCGAAGAGGACATTTTTTTCTATGCACTGGGATGTCATGGTCGTCAGGGTTGCGGATGCGACCTGTGCCACTGGCTATGGCTGTGCAGTGTACTGGATCCAAAGTGGTTAGATCCAGAGTGGACTGGGTAATTCATACTGAATTAGTATCTGCATACCCACATTTGGCGGAGAAATAATGCAACAATTCCCATATTCCACCCAGATCATTACTTCCATGCCCATAATAGGTACAGGATTAAGACTTTCATGCCCAATGTTCACCATTTAATATTTCTGAAATGCCCTTGCTTGATATTGAAATATGATCTATATGCCCTGAAAGGTGCAGGACACTAACACCAGACTAACACGACATGCCCATGAAATGAACACGAGTAACACTTTCGTGCCCAAATTTCATCATTAAATACTACTGAAATGCCCTTGGTTGACATTGAAATATGAACTCGATGCCCTGGAATGTGCAGGACACTAACACCACATGCCCATGAAATATGAACTGTATGCCCTGAAATGTGCAGGACACCTACAGCACATGCCCATAATGTCTCATGTAGCCAAATATGTCTCTGCAATAAACCTCGGATGCCCATTGTGGACGTGAAATAATGAAGGCGTACCCATTGTTCTACACGGAAAATAGCTGGACTGCCCAAACATGTCACTGGAATAATACTCATAAACCCAGTACTCTCACAAAATTAAATCTCACATGCCCAAAGTTGTCGATGGCATTACCATGGATTCCTCATGACGGACTCGGTGGCTCCGACCATATCCACGGCTCCCATGGGTCGGGACAGTTGAGCGGCTTGCTACTTGGCATGGACACTCCCAAAACCCAGGCCATATGGTACGGAGAAACAGGAGTCACGACCCATGATGGTACAATGTGGCCCAACCTTGCGTTACGTGCGACATAGCGGTCCCACGCCTCCTTCAATGCCACCCATGCCTGGTGTACGGCCACAGGATCCTCCACGGGAGTACCTCATCCCTGATGTGTGAGCCCATTAGGACGGGCGACGTTGTCCATGTCCAAGGAACGTGTTCGTCAAAGTTCGATTGTAGGAGTAAACAGAGCGCAACTTCATATTGGGGAAGCACCTTCAACCGACGGCGAAGTATCGGTTCATCGTGCGAACCGGTACAAAAAGCAGGTCACTTGATGAACCTGTTCGCGTGAGCGTGGGTGGACGTCGGCACATGCCGTCGACAAGGTTGACGTGCGCACGGCGTCGGCAACATCCACCGTGGACAATATGTCGTTGCCGGTGGCCTAAACCATTCGGCGAGCATTCATTGGCGACAAAAATGTACTATTCCGGGGGATGCGCAGACGTCGGCTACGGCGCGACGATGGCGGTCCACATGCATGGGTTCAGGTTGTGCGAACTTCCCGCCGTCGAACGGTAAACGACAAATCGAAGCAGAGGCTGCCTGCCCAGGCTGGCAACATGCGAGGTTTCTTTCCGACATGCAAGTGAAAGCGAACCGAATACTTTGCGTGAATATTGGGCACAGTAGACATAAAATTCGGATTCGTCTCGGAAACTGAAAAACATGGGCACCGCAGTCTTTCCGTTTGCAACTATGGACACCGCGTGCGAGTCGTTTTCGACTTTGGGCACCGCGTGCGGGTCGAAATCGACTATGGGCAGCGCGTCTCAATCGACCGAAACGACGGGCAGCGGATTATTTATGCCCTTCTTTTTCTCACTCGCAAACCTTAAAGATTTTCCATACAGACCGTAGTCAAACTTTACCTCGAATTACAATCGGGGTTTAGGGTTTAATCTTTGCGCGGGCTCCTGCTGGGCCCCGCGGCAGCGATGCCTAGCAGGTTCCCTTTCAACGCATGGGGAGTCTCGGACCTGCCATGCGAACCATAGGCAACCCCCCCCCCCCCCCATGAACATTCACAAACCCCTTGAATGAGGGGTTTGTGAATGTTCGAAGTGATTGATGACGTCATCATGTCGACATTGCATGCGATGCAGCATCGACATGCTGCGTTTTCTCGCTTTTTGTGAGTAAAATGTTAATATTCTCAGTTCCGTGGGCAGGGGAGTCTTATTCTTCCGAACGCCGGGTAGGGCATACACACAATCGAATTTTGGGGGTAATCCTGACATGTACCCAAATGGAGGCGACCTGGGATTTAGCCGGAATCGAGCATGCCAAAAAAAACGAAGATTCCCGTGTCCAGACTGATGCGTGAACTGTCGTTTCAAGTATCACTCAGATATTTTTCTAGATACTGCCTTCCATGAACCTCTAGTTTTTGCTTCGTACTCGCTGAGATTGCTGATGATGCATTGAGCGTCTCGGAAATGCAATCTTTATCTGAACCTACACGGTTGCAAACATTCGTGAGTACTGCCGTATTCCATACGATAGGAAACATCTGTCTGCCCGTTATTTGGAGAGTCGTAACGGGCCGATTTGGTTCTGTTTCCGTTGTCGCTGTCATTGAGGTTGAACGCCGGCGAAGCACAATAACGCGAAAAAAAGGGATAATCTTCATACAGCAGTTCTTACACGCGGAAGTTCTTCTACTCCATCTTCGATCTATCGAAGTGCCAAACACCATCGTACCTTGTCAGATCCTCGAGAATCGTCTCCCCTCGATGAAACAACCCTCCAATTGCTCGACCAAACCTTTCACCGCTGTAAAACAAATTGGCTGGAAGCGGCCGGTTTCAAACATCAAAAATAAGAACGAAATATTATCATTAAGGAATCTCAAAACTGATACGGAGACATTTCGACCGCGGAAATACAGTATGAAAACAAAGTACAATGAGAACCAACGCAGCCTTCATGGGATTCTTCTTCTCTCCAGTGCAGTAATTACCTCTGTGACAACAGATTTTGGTCAAAACGACGGAGTCCAGTTCGGATTTGATCAACTGAATGCGAATCAAAATCGGCACAACAGTTCATGGAACTTAGGATCCCCTAACAATGAAACACCAGCTGTAGATCATATGCGCTCATGCGTGGAGCGCAGGAGCGCACATGATCTCGAGAAATATGTGGAGGCAAATCCATCATCGCATCGTGCACAGTTTGACAAGTAGCTGATAAGAATCATAACCCCTATTTATTCTCTGGAAGATAACGCCTTCGGATGGTGAAAAATCTACTGAGCGTACACGTGTCGAAGACAAGAGCAGGAAAACCACAGATATCAAATTTGAACATTCAAGTTAGATTCCACCATTTTTTCACAATCTCATCCATTCATCCTTCATCCCCCACCCATCTCTCTTTCCTTTGCATGAAGTACATGCGTGTGCAGCCATGTCCTCAAGTCCCAAATAGCATTTCACATTTAAATCTCCACCAAAGGAGCCAATACTAGCTTTCCACTTGCCACTCAACTAGAGGGTCAAAAGATCCTCAATACAACTTTTCACACCTCATCATGCAACACCTTCTCACCATATATATCTTTTCCACTCCAATTGCTTTGTCCTGCATCAGTTTATTAACCCATTACATGGAGCCATGGATAAAATTAGCAGTTCCTGCCAAAGAACTCCCATATAATTATCTAACATAAAATCAAATACTCATAGGTAAAAAAGACGAAAAAAGATTGCTATAAGAAAAAGAGTTTAATCGATTTAAAAAACCTTTCCTAAACAATGTTTTCATTCCCCCCTATGAATTTAAAGTGCTCCACTTTATAAATGAGAAATATTCAACTGCAATTTGTTTTTATAATTTCAAATTCAACCTTTCCAATGTAGATATACAAATTGATGCAAAAATATCTTTTCAACTTAAAATTAAACCACATTCTCACGATAAAACAATCACTCATTGTACAAAACCATTTCAAAAGAAGTATCACCTTTTAGTAATCAAAATCCCTTACCATTGGTTTCCTTCAAACCGTCATCACATTAGAAAAAAAGAAAGATATAATTGAGACACATTCATGTATTCATGGTGGAAAAAAGTGCTGAGTCCTTTGGTAAAGCGGAATATCAAGCAAAAATATACTTTTAAGAACCAAATCTTGTTCTTGAGATACAATAAAAAAGGAAGATTAAATGAGGGTCGAACCTAGATATCAAATCTAGATTTCACGTACTTGAAAGGGACAGATTGTCAAAATTCATTCAGTCTTTATGAAATAAGAGTAAAATTACATCAAACTTACCTTCATGAATATGACTTGGTTAGTGCGTCATGCTCTTTTACAAAGGTGAGGGAATACCATGGTGTTCCCAAACTTTGTTAAAACTATTTTTCTTGTTCTTAAATGTGCCTAATTTTGTTACAAATTCAAAATTTATGATTTTTTTTTTGAAAAAAAAACAATTCACCAGGGACCCGTTGCAGTACCATTTTTCTTATTGACATGTGAGGTTTGCATCCGAGGCTTTGAACAAGTTTGAAGTGATTCCGAGGTGATCGTTACATTCGTGACATGGGGATATGGGGTACATTTTACGACGAATGCAAAGGACAAACTTGGATAGTTGCAAAGAACAGGACATGATATCAGCAAAGAGAAAAAATCTTTGACCGAAAGAGTAAAATGTCAAAGCTACCACATCCTCTTCCTCGAACCCATCCACATCAGATTGAAAAAATCCTACAATGTCACTAATTGATGTCTTCAGAAAGTCATTGTGAAAAATGTAACATCTTGCCTTACGCCATGCATTGCGCACCATGCCACGAGTCTTTTTGATGTTACCCCATGCGTCAAGCATGCATCCCAACACAGCATCCTTGATCATGCACATAACATGGCTAACATCCCCACCCTCATACATGCACTATCCCACCCATGAGGCATACCACTTGCTAATGCGTGCCTTGAACGATTTCTGTAAACGAAAGTCACTAGGTTGAAGCTTACTACAACAACGTCTTGCTTGCTTTAGGATCCCATGCACCCGTAGATACGCCTCGTCATATGCATGCCCATACTCCGCACACAATTGCATACACTAAGGCTTCGGTGCCATCACAAACCACTCTTTGGTGGTCTCTTGCAATGCCCTATGGTTTGGCGTATGTGTCAAGTGCAGTCGATTCATTGTGTTATGGCAAAGTTGTTGCCATGTGGGTTACATGTAGTTGATTTGCAGGTTTGCATGACCTAGCTTGGCAACATGTTAGCCTCTGCGTTACTCACGAGGAGAACAATCACCTGTTGCTCGCTAGTTGCCTTAGTGCCTTCACCTTCATGCTTCCCTTGGGTGCTTACATGAAGCAAGTTGTAGGGACCAAATGAATGTTTGTGTGGTCGATGTTCACCACCATGTAAGGCTTAATCATGTACATGTGGTTGTAGAAGTCCACGCAAGAAAACATGCTTTGCATGCTAGAATCCTAGTCCTCCTGAAGCTTTTTGTGCTTTTCACGTGCTACATCGCAAGTTCCAATTTAGATCGGATGGAACAAATCAAATTCACAAAGAGGAAGAGAACATGGCAAATTCCTTGCATGGAGACACGATATCAACACCACACTGCTTGCATATGTTGACGATCTGCTTGCAGATGAGGGAGTTTTAGAGGGGGATTTTGTGCTCTTGCATTAGTTCAAGTGCGCGGATGACCTCATGCTTCAGCTTAGAATGGTCTGCAAAGTAGGCTCACAAACTTGGCCACCTTTGACACACAACCTTGTCTTCCCAACTTCTTCCATAATGCGAGGGTGCAGAGCATAGGATCAATGCATAACATGCACGTAGTCACATCTTGCATGGCTCATACAAAGTATTCACTATGTTGTCGGAAAGCGTTGTGTAGTTGGATGGACCTGACAAGGTGCGGTAGTAGTTGCGAAGCAACGTAACCGCCTTGGTGATGACATTTTTATGTGGTTTTAATTCTATTATGGAATAACCTTTTCCCCCATCCCTCAACACAAACATGGGTTTGAGAACTTAGATTATGATCATGAATAAGCTTTGTTATTTTATAAGGCACATATGGCAGATGAATGTCGTGATGAAATTTACAAACTTTGAGAATGACAATTAGCAATGGAGCAACTAAGCATAATAATTAAGGCTTAACGCACGAGATCTTTGAAAATCATAGAAAAGTTGTAACGTTCAAATTAAGTCGTCCATGTTGGGGTTTTTTTTAGCCTATAGTGACGATGTCACCTCGTGCGCTTATGCATCAAGGGGTCTTGCTACTATTCAAGATCTTTGTGCTGAGCAAGCAAACCTTGTACTTGAATGTGCGGAAGCGGAAGACTTGGATTGAAACTTGTAGTTGCAAAAGACTATCTGGTACAAGTATTGTACAAGGAAACAATGGTGAAACACAACTCAGCTTAATGCTCTGACACAACCTACCCCATCTAAGGGCGCAACACCTTGCTACGCCATCAAGGTTGTCATTGCAAGGGTCTCAAAATCGTCACTGTACTTTCGGGTGAAATGACCTACAGGTTGTCAAGGTAGCCTCCTCTTAATGTTGGCAGAGAATTATAGACTTAATGGGCCGTCAATGGACTTCTGACCCTCCTCGCCAAGCTGACAGAGTGTTGCCAGGCTTACTAGGTCGATAGAGGGGAACTCCAGCAAGATACTCAGCTTTTAAATCCTCCTAACCAAGCTGATACAGCACTTTCAAACACACTATGTCGACAGAGGGAGACTCAAACTAATTATCTAGAGTGAAATAACACTGTAAAGCAGAGCTCAACTTAGACACTAACTCTAGGCTCTCACGCTTAGACAAAACATCTTACTCACAGATGGGCAATGTGAAGCAAGAGAGCTCAAGCTAGGCAGCTTGAGTCTTGCACGTAGTCTCGGAATCACAGCGAGGTAGATAGGCCTTCAGGTGGATTGAGGCATCCTCCTTCCCAGGCTAGCAGACCCCTGCGAGGCTCACTAGGGCCTTGAGATGAGAGTGACTACAGAGTCTTGGTGTAGAGGCGTTGTCAAGCAGAGATGGACTAAAAATCGTTGGAGTTGATGTTGGAGTTGCTTGCTCAGTTACTAAGGAGTTACTAGATTGATTGTGTCCACTCTGCTTTTATAGTGGGATCTTGGCAAGTTGACCAGCTACTCTGTGCCCAAAGGAAGCATCGTGTTCCAAGGTTGTACCTTCCTCCTGAAGGAATCTTCCTGGTCTGAGGCACGCAACGTCCTCTTCAAGGAAGCTTTGTGAATGTTGAAAACTTGGCAGTGGTTCCAACTGCAATGGCGTGCTTGTTGCCGCTAATGCAGGGTAGTCCCCACTCTTGGCTTCACATACAATTGTTAAGTCTTGCATGTTGTAGATGATGCATTTGCTAAGTTGTGCATGTGGTAGTTGATGCAATGCTGAGTCGTGCATGCACCACTTGATGTAGAGTGGTCCCTGCTCTAGAGCCCTTCTTGCATGTGCTGATGCAAGCGGTTGCAACAGTTTAGTCAGGTGTAACCCCACCCTGATTGGTCTAGGCTAAGTACCCAAAAATATTTGGCTACATAGGAAAGCAGCTGACCAAGCTAGGCCAATAGGCATGCATAGCTCTATTATGCATGCAACACACATATCCGAGCTTCTTTCCCCCCTTGGAGTGGTATGACAGAATCAAATCTTGCTTGTACATAAGAAATTCCCGGGCGAGCCTCATCCAGATGCTTACGGACTCAAATTCGTATCTTTATATACTGACCTCCAATTTTCGATCTGACTACCCCATGTCAAAATTATTGTGCAGCGTAGTTATCGCTCACTCCAACACTCTTCCTTAATGTGGAGATTGTTGCATTTTTTGTTTGTGGGGAAATGAGTGATTCGTGAGGGTTTAACTGCCCAAAAAGTAAGGTCTGTTATCAGATGAGACTACCATGTTGCTCATGGGTGTTTAACGACGGCTATGATTTTTTAGGGAAAATGAGGGGCTAGAATCGGTTGAGTATTGCCTTGGAAACGCTCATTTTGAGCTTTTCTGGGATTTGTCAGGGCCATTCTTTAGTTGGAGCTTGTTGGGTGGAGCAGGACAATAAGATTTGGTGAGGTTGGGTTTTTTCGCCCACTCACCATTGTGATTGCTTCATACAGAAGCATCCTCGCATAGCCCAAGCCATTGTGTCCCTCATAAACAGGCTTAACTGTATAATGGAAGGCTCTTGGTCCTTCCAGTGACATGGCTCTTGCGATGCGAGACCACCGCTGGGACCGCCTTTTTGGACCGCCAATTTACACAACCACCCTTGGCCTGCTAGTATTAAACACCCGTCGCTAGTCTGAATTTTCCAGTTCTATAGCCTTTTTCTCTACCTGTCGCTCTAGCCAACTACTTCGACGTCTCTACTCTACTGCTTCCATTGCTTGCTCAAGCCATCCTCAGCCACCTGCTTCGGCCTTATTTCCCTTTGGCTAGGGTACCCAACGTCCCCCATGTCCGTTCTTGGTCAATTTTCCGACTTAGTACGACCTCCCATGGCATCCGGAAAAGTTCGAATACCATCTTTTTGTGCGTTTTATCATCGTGGCTTGAGTTTAGTTGCATTTGCTTGGGTGGGTCAACGTTAGTTTGGCTGTTGGATATGGGGGCCCGTCGCTATTGACCGTTTCTTGGCCTCCATTTTTTTCTCCCACAGCCTGTCATCTGCGTGAAACAAAGATCTTTGCTCGATCGTCGTGGTTTAACCAGCCATGGCCACTACCATGGTTGCCGCCGCTTGCGCGTGCCAATCCGCCAATCCCCCCCCCTTTTCTTTTGGGTTCGCTATGAGCGGTCTTTGGTCCAGCCTCCTTTTTCTCTTTCTTGTTTTGGCTGGTCCTTTCGAGCGGAGGCCTCACGAGAGGCCTTGCTTGCTGGTTGTTGACCAATCTCCCTACTGTCGCGGCATGTGGTTTCGTGCTAGCCTACCAAAGCGGTAGAGCCTTGTTGTGTCGGTGCCTGCTGTCGCGGCAAACAGATGGCCCAACACGCCGCAATGGCAAGTTGAGTAACGTCCAACGTGGACGTCGCTCCTCCCCCTTGCTTGGAACTCCTCCTCCCCCTTTCAGCCCTTGTTTTGCCTGCGGCAGTGAGCTTTTACTCCTTTTTTTTTCTCGTCGTAATTTTCTAGATGCTGACCATAGCTCGACTTCATGTAGTTATATTATAAAAGTATAGCTCAGCTGCCACTTTTGGCTTCAAGTATGCCTTTTTTTTAAGTGCTACTGCGTGCTCGCAGTTCGCTCGTGGTACCCAGCTCCTCAAGGTTGCCAGAGAAGGTGATGTGTCTTGTGGTAAGGTCCCCTAAGTAGAAAGTGAAACGATAGCTTTTGTGGCGAGGTTTATGGTCGTTGCCTACTACTAGTGGTCGTTACCTCTTTAGCTGCTGCCACCACTTCTTTCTTACACTCGTTGCTCATGAAGGAGGATTTGTGGAGGCGAGAATTAAACTCACTGTACAACTTTCTTAGGGGTGAGGAAACCTAAAATCGGGGTGTGACTGCTACCAAAACAAAATTTGAGTCCCGGCAGTTTTTCTTTTCTTTTTTATTCAACCCACTAAGCTACCCCTAGCACAAGTTTGACGTATCCCATTTTTTACAATCGCTGCTGCTACGTTTGGTGGTCGTTGATTCAACCTTCAAGAAGGCCTTGGTATAAGGTTGGCTTTATAGCTGCAAGCTTGCATGACGGGCGCGTTACGCCATGTACTCATTGTGATCACCACGAGCTACTCCAAAGTTGTTCTTGGACCTCAAACTCCTCGCCATCACTCTCAAAACTCCTCCGACTACTACATTGCTACTTTATATATGCTATAAGAGTAGTTGGTGCAAATAATGTTGTTTGCAAAGAGTGTCTTGTGGCCCTTTTGAGCAAACTTGCCCCTCAACGAACGTTTTGCTTTCGGGGGATATTCGAGGACAAGGTCCACGACTGCTCCGTAAGTTGGTATAGCGCCTGAATTTTCTTTGACGCTTGTTCCTCCATCAACAACCTTCGTAAGATTTTTACATGGAGTAGAACTCCTCCTTTAATGCATGCCACCTGACTTAGTGGGCTTGGTGCCTTGTCAAGTTGCTGTGGCAGGAATTTCTCCACAAAGCACAATTACTTCGTTTGTGCACAACACCTGAAAGTGGGTGGCCTTACGTTCACCACCATGTAAGGCTTAAGATGGAGCACAACTTCTCCACATCTGCATGCCACCTGATACTAGATGGGCTTATTGCCTTCTCCTGACACTTTGGCATGATTTTGCCATGGAGCGTAACTGGTCCATTCACGCATGCCAACACACACGCGGTGGGCTCTTAGATTCCACCTACCGCACCGGTACGATTTTGTCTTCATCTTAGCACGCATTATTTTGGGCTGCTTCAAGGGCTTCACGCCTTCACTCTGCCTTCCCCTCACTCCGGGACATCCTTTGCAGTTCCTTAATAAAAGTGTGCAACTATTGGCGGAATGTGCTACTAGCTATGTCAAGGCTACTTCCATCGTATCCCATGTCAACCTTGCAACCAATTGCTGTGTCGAGATCTTGACCCTTGTAGTTTTTCTTAGAGTCCCTCTCTTTTTTCTTCATCTTCTTCTTTTGCTATTGCACGCTTTCCATCATGGATCGAGTCTTGCGATATCAAGAAGCAATTCAGGAGTTGATGACGAGCAACCCAATCTCAGTGTACTCATAACCGCTTTGTTGGTGGTGTTAAGGTGTGTTGGGGTTTTAGAGCCTGTAGTGAAAAAGTCACCGCGTGCTATGATCCAGCAAGGGGGGTCTTGGTGCTGTCCAGGATCTCTATGCCAAGCAAGCAAACCGTGTACTCCAATGTGCCGAAATGAAAGACTTAGATTGGAACTTGTAGTTGAAAAAGACTATCAAGTACAAGTATGGTATAAGGAAACAATGCCGAAACACAGCTTAGCTCAATGCTTTGACAGAACTTTCCCCATAGGACGGCGAAACACCTTAATAGGCCGTGAAGGCTGTCATTGTAGGGGTTTTTGCACAGTCACCATACTTTAAGGTGAAGTAGCCTCTCGGTTGTCAAGGTAGCCTCCTCTCCACGCTGGCAGCCACCACCAAACTTACTGGGTTGTGAGAGGACTTTTGACCTTTCTAGCCAAGCTGGTAGAGTGCTGTAAGGCTTAAAAAGTCAAGAGAGGGGAACTCCAACAAAGTCCTTTTAGACCCGTTCAGCACTACACAGCTGACGTCGGACATTAACTCTGGGCTCAACGCCTAGGCACAGCTCGTAGCTCAAAGAGGAGTAACATCTAAAGAGGTAGCCTTAGCAAGGCTGCTCTTCAATCTTGGGCGTAGTCTTGCCACCTCTTCTGGGTAGTCAGGCCTTCAAATAATCAAGGGCGTCCAGCAACCCAGGCTGGCAAAAGGCTGCCATGCTGATGTGGGTCTTTAGGTGAGAGACCATCTGTAGAGTCTTGGTCTTGAGCGTTTTCACTAGCAGTCCTTGAGGAGGATTGCTCGTGCAACTGTTGAGTTGCTGTCTAGAGTTGTTGTAGTTTTTGCAGGAGTTACAGGAATGAATGAATCTAGTTTACTTTTATACTGGGATCCTATCAAGTTGACAAGTCGCACTATACCTAGAGAAAGCTTCGTGCAACAAGGTCGTAGCTTCCTCCTTGAGGAACCTTCCGGATCCAAGGCACGTAGCTTCCTCCTCGAGGAAGCTTCCTAAACGCTAGCACCTTGGTGGTGGTCCCAGTTGCTAAGTCGCGCATGTTGCCGCAAACGTAGGGCGGTCCCCACTCAAAGCTTTGCATGCAACTCATGGATAGTGGTCCTTGCTCTAAAACCCTGCTTGCATATGCAGTATCTGGTGAGTGTAACGGATTGTGTATCTGGTGAGTGTATCAAATAGTGTATCTGGTAGACCCGAGAAAGAATACACTTGTGTGTTATTCACTGAGTAGTTAGTTCTTGATCTAACTCATCAGTCATCATGAATCAACAGTTTAGATAGAAAACATAAATGCACAACACTAAAGCAAAAAACTGTATTGCTCACAAAATTCTTTATTGATTTGTTGCAAACAAAGCAACAACTACAGGATCAGAGACCTCCCTCACTCTCGCAACTGTATCCACCCCCTAAAATAGCCCAAGTGTATTAGGCGAATGTATCGGGGAGTGTATCTCTAGTCCACGCAAAATCGTGCACTAGTGTATGAATACACTTGTGTATGAATTCGGTCCCCCTCGAGATACACTACCCGATACACCCACGCAATACTCTTCGACTTTGTGGGTGGTGGGGGTGGATGGACGAGCCCCTACCCCCCCCAAAGTAGTAATTGTATCAAGTGAGTGTATCGAAAGTGTATCTGGTAGACATGAGAAAGAATAGACTTGTGTATTTTTGTTGAAGTAGTAACGAGCTCATGCTATATGTCCATCGTTGACGGTTCATTAAGAATGTAAAAATGCAAGACACAATGATAAACGCCTCTAATACTACTCGCAAACTTCTTTATTTATTCGTTGCCCTCCCTCGAAATTCATTTAAGAATATTGGGGAAGTGTATCGTGAAGTGTATGGTGCGAACATACAAAAACTTACAAAATTGTGTCACTGAATACGTCTATGTAAATAGTCGGCCAATATTAATACTCCCCTATCACATCATTCAATAAGGTGGAGGGTGGGGGGGGCTTCAGCGGCGACAAAAAGACATGACGTGCGATTTTGTGAATAGACGTGTGGGTGATCGGGACACTATATACGAATGAAATGAATTGACCCATAATTCATAACGAATGTATGTCATCCATTTAATTACAAGATTAGCATGGTTTTTTAAAATACACAAAGTAGGTAACAATGTAATTCATAAAACATCATAGTGATTTTTTAAGAAAGCATAGTCACGCAAAAACATTCAGGGCAAAGTCTTTTTTCCATTACCATTAACCGAGCTATGAACATGGTTCCAAGAGGCAATTTCTAAGAAAGATAGTTCATTTTCTAGAGTATATTCCTAGAATGATCCCTACCATGTTTTCTAGTCATGTACACAATTAATGAAGTGTGTGGATTTGGGGTGGTTGGGCATAAATGGAGACACATAAAACAAACATGATTGTCAACTTTCTGATATTCCCCTTCGATGTAAAAGAATTCTATAAGTCATCATTGGTGTAATGATAGAATTTGTTGACATCAAAGGGGAATATCATGGTTGTAGATGGTTTACAAGGAAAGTAAAATTCCCTTCACTTGTAAACTATATATTCTCTTAAATTTAGAAAACCAATGGATATTAAAGAAGCTTACCTTTTTCTAGTCTGTTAAAGCCTACTCACCTAATTTGTTTCTCATGCAATGTAGGTTGGGACGCTTGCATGTTTTCTGAGATTCCACTTGCTAATTGCCTTAGCGAATCCTGGTGTCCTATGTGAAGCTCGCCTCGCTCGATGGTGAACCATTTGAGCGTGCCAAGCAATCCAATAGGGGTCTGTGTGGCTTGCTCGTTCTGCTTTGTCTCTTCACAAAGTGTTCCAACTATTGATCTCAATCCACCACGTGTAACTTGTGCCTCGATCCCCCTCCCTTATGACTCTCAAGAGCTTCTTCCCCCCATACATCTCCAAAGCTTTTCCTCCTAACAGCATCCAGAGCCAAGGTTGGCCCCATGGCTAAATCTTGACGTCCTCCTCGCATAAACCAAAAGCCACCTGGCTTCCGGTGACGGCAAAGAATCCACAAGATACTTAGCTCCCTTGTCTCCCTCGCCACGGCCTCTACTTTTCCCCCTAGCCCCCTTATCCTAGAGAATAAGTATAATGACAAAGAGACGTATGCATTTAAAACGTTCCACCATAATTATCACAATACATTGTTTTAAACATAAGAAAACTTTACTATGGTTTGCATAGTAAATTTTGCATTTTTTTACATTAGCGAAAATTAGCATTTTAAACCTCTCTACTAAGTAAATGGATTGATTTGAAAAAAATATTTCTCTCTTCATAAATCTTTATATCTACCTTCAATTCTTCAACCAATTATTTATGTTTTTTAGTTACAACAAAAAATCATCCAATGGTATTTTCCTATTAAGAGAAAGCATAGGAATCATGTATAACATTTTTATACACTTGAGTTCTTTCTTATGTATTACCTAAGAACCTTATGGTCAATATACAATGGGTGGTGTTCTAACCATGTATATGCTGGTATTATGATGCTTGAAATGATTGTGTGTTAAGTAAACCTGAATTGGCCCAAGACTATTTTATAGTACATGTTTATGTTTTTACCATAATTCCAAAACAAGCCTCTTTTGAAGTCAATCCAAGTAAGCATCTATTCATAGCCATTCTCTGACATGAATACAAATAAACAATGTAATAAGATTGAAGATTTTATTACATTATAAAGGATCAAACTGATTTTGTTGTGATGTCTTAAGAACGTGATGGGCTTATCATGGTCATATTGATGTATTATTTGTTAGACATTTAGTGAAGATTAAATTTTATTAGGATAAATGAAAACTTTAGTGAAATTAAAGAATTCATCTCAAGCTTTTTTCCTTGTAAAAACTACAAGAATCCAATGCTTAAGAAGGGAAATCTTGCTATCTTTTGCAAAATGATATAAGGATTGTCTTACAAATCATGTGCATTCATATGTATAAAGAGTGCATGGGCCAAATAGTCATGACTTATGATGCTCCTAATAGTCCATTTGATTGAAAATCATGATTTCAAATAACATCTTCACACTCTTCGGCTCATTTAAACAAATTGTTTGAATGGCTCATCACAACATACTTGATTTCGTTTAACTTATGCTTCATTGCCGCCTTTGACTTATTTTGTTTTACATCAAACAAGATCATTAAAACATTTATCACAATTCTTATATTGCCGTTAATTTCTTCTTTGACAAGCAAAGGATAAATTGTAAGAATGGGGAGGGGTTATGTTGAATGAAAACCTAGACATGAAAGAACATAGGTTAGGATCTATTACGGAAAACATGTAAAATTTACGACATTAGTTTCATAAGTATGTAGAATGAGATCCAAATGATAGTAACCCAAGTTTCAGATGTGCAAATTCTAAGTTTGTTATTTTTTATGGTTGCTTAGATGTTTGGTGTTGTGGGTTATGATGGATGAATAAGAATGTATCATGAAAAAAGCATATGTCTGAGGGGGACTCCAAATCAATCATCACATAATGCGCAAAACATATGCATCAAAAGATGCTACAACATATACCTATTAAACTTTAAACCTTTACATTTGTAGTTTAGGTCATCTATTGATTTGGAGTCATCAAGATTTGTTTCAACAATATTTAAGTAATTGTTTGTTAATTGATAGCATATTGGACAATTAATATTCTTACAAAGAACATCTTAAATTTTTGTAATTTTCAAACCATGTTTGGTTCATGACTACTGAGCAAACTCATTGTACATGTTCAAATTTATGCATGATGCATGATGCATGATTTATAAATTTATGAAAAAGCATGCATGATTTCTTCAACTGACTTCCTTATTGAGTTAGTGCTACACAAGGATACAAAATTTGAAGTACAAGAAACGTATAAAATATTGTTGAAAAAAATCAATTCCAAATCAACATATGACTGATACGTTATTTCAAGTATGATTTCATTTGATGTTTACTCATGTTTTTAACAGTAATCCCTTTATTTATTCATGTTAAGCCGAACAATGTATTGAAATATGAAGACATGATTACCAAAAAATGAAAACAAGTCGACATATCAAACCTTTTGAATTGAAAATTAAATTATAATGGGAATTGGCACCCTTTGCATGGCTCAATTGAATTTAAAACTGAATTATATTTTTTATTAATCCATGGGAACGTTCTCAATAAGTAGAATTTTCAAAAAGCAAAAATGAGGGATGCATAAAAGGAGAGGATTTTGGATGCAACCAATAGTCCATGTGATGTTGTTTAAAATATCCACGAAACGTAATGCGTCACATGCAAAACATGGATAAATAACATTATGTGAATCACGCACCTTGTGCATCAAATTCAAGCTAGTTTATAAGGCCTCTTGTGCTTGAGGGTTGGAGGCCTTTGACCACCACAGTTCTGATACATTAGCATCATCATTGTTCTTTGAGTCACACGTGCAAATACCAAAGGCACTGAGGTTCTTAGCATGGGCAACATAGCCCACAATTAATTCAATTTGTATTCACCAATTGTTTTTGTGTGCGCAATTTGAATTTATGGCCCCAGGTTCAATGGCCATCAAGGATTACCGTTACAATCCTGTCCACCAAAGGTGCCATGTCATCTGTTGCATAGCTTAGTATTTTAATATAAAATATAACATATATGATTCATTTAAAAAAACAACTCCATAGGAAAATGGTACCTTTGTTAACTAGACACGTAAGAGGGTAGGATAGTTTCTATTTGTTAATGCGTTTCAAGAATATTCTTGAAATGCACACACGTAGAAAATTACTCTCACAAAGTTAACATGTGTCAAAGCGTCAGAATGAATGAAAGGTAGATCAAATTTGTGAAAACTACTTTGCTTTGGGGAGAAATGTCGTTTTCCAAGGCACACGCGTTTCTCATGAACGCAATACATAAGATTTTGGATTTGAAAAACTCAAAATGACAACATCATTGGCTTTGCATTTTTTAAAGGCAACAATTAGTATTGAATTGAAATCATAGGCTATGAAAACAATGATATCTATGAATATTTTGTATAGCATGTGGGGACAAGATAAAAACAATTTGTATGTTTTTTTTACCATGACCTTGAAATGAAAATGTTTCTCATACATTCTAGGAAAAATGAGGACCCAATCATAACTCTAACTTTGCAAGGTATGATTTATTCTAACATGTTCATTCAATTTCTGTCTCAGAATTTTATATAAATGCAAGATGCAGTCAACATTACGTGATAAGTTTCCATTAGTACAAACACACTTTTTACTTTGGCAATAGTAATGGGTCAAAAAGGGAGTAAAACGTACCTTTACTCAATGCTATATAGGTCGACTTGTGTGAGGTAGTTATGTTCTTCACCCTTAATTTGTATAGATAAACTTAATGCGCAATTCGGTATTTGGTGTACCTTTAAGTTACATCTTGGGAAAAGGATCTATATTATCCGATGATATCCATACCCTCACAAAAGGAAGAGATCATAGCTATGCAACAACAACAGAATTGGATAATGTCACGTCCTTCGTGAAAAATACCTTAAATTCATGGATAGTATAGGTGTTTTGTATGTTTATGTGGTAAAATTCAAAGATGATTTCCTCACAACATGTTTGATTTCGTTTCTACATGTTTAACGTTGTTCACATTAATAATTATCTAAATTGTACTGAATTTCTCGTAAACATTAATTCAAAAACTTTCCACCAAGTATATTTTTTTCTTGTGCACAAAAATGACACGCAATTGTTGATAAAATATTCATGCCTCATGTATGCTGGAGCCATATGTTCTCTTTTCTCCAATACTTCCTTCTTTATCACTCTCATTCTTATTAAGCATTGTAGTTTAGTACAGCGCGACCCGTCTTTGAGATGGGAGCTGATGAATGTGTTTTAGGAAAAAGAGTGGTCAGGGTCAAATACGACCACAAGCGGACGGGTGATGTGGCTGTCTACTTACGTGAGCCACCTCGCCCATGTATACTTCACCTCTTGCCTTTGTTAATCACTTGTCTTTTCTAAACTTTACAACTTACGCCTCTCTCCTCTACCCTAGCAACATCCTGTTTCAACATGGCATCGAGCCAGTGACGATTCCCCCTCTTGTGGGTTGCTCTCCTCTCCTCCCCCGTTGCTCGTCCGCTTCCGCATCTACCGTGGGGTTTATGCAACGGTCTGCTCGTCCCCGACGGCTGCCCCTGGCTTCCTCTCCCGTTCTCCCACGCGTTGTGGCCTCCTCCCCCGACCGTGCCGGCTTTTGCCCTCCACCCGCACCCTTTGTGGCGTCCGTGGCTCTTGGCGCTTGCTCACCCGTGACGCACAGTCGCCCCCCCCCCCTTTTTTCCCTGCTTGCTTGTTCGTTCTCTGGGGAGGTCGCCCTCCCGTGGCACTCGCATGCCCCCTTTGGTTGCCGCTTTATTTTTCTTCCCCCTTCCTCCCCCCCTCTTCCTCCCCCTCCTCGTTCCTTCCTTGTCTCCTTCCCCTTGTTCCCTCCTTCCCTCGGCTCCCCCTCCTTCATCTCCTTCCTCGATCCCATCTCTCCCCTCCCCCTCTTCCCCCTCACCTCCACCTCCACCGGCGCCTCCACCTCGGCCTCCACCTTCGCCTCCGCCTCCACCTCTGCCTCCACCTCTGCCCCCACCTCCGCCTCCGCCTCCACCTCCGCCTTTGCCTTCACCTCCACCTCCGCCCCTGCCTCCGCCTCCACCTCCCCCTCCACCTTCGCCTTTGCCCCCGCCTCGACCTCCACCTCCACCACCGCCTTCACCTCCGCCTCCGCCCCCGCTTTTGCCTCCAACTCTGCCTTCGCCTC
>SZWC01020692.1:31045-43880 GCA_023375785.1 Penium margaritaceum
TTTCTCTCTCTCTCTCTCTCCATCTCTCTCTCTCGCTCTATCTCTCTGTTTTTCTCTCTTAGCTCTCTCTCTCTCTCCCCGGCGTCCTCGGCTCCATCCTTGTCTTCGGCCCCAACCTCCTTGTCTTCCTCCTTCCTCTACCTCTTTCTTTCCCCCGTCCTCCCTCCTCCCCTCGGTTCCCGTCCTCCCCCCTCCCTCTGTCCGGCCTCCTCACCTGGATCCCTCCATTGCTCTATCTCCACCCTCTTTCCCTTGATCCCTCTCCCTCCATCCTTTTTTCCCTCCATCTGCTCCCTCCTCCCTCCATCCCTCCCTCCCTCCATGGGGTCTCTCTCCCTAGATCCCTCCGTTCCTCCATCACCACCCTCCCCCCCTTGATCCTTTCTTCGGTCCCTCCCTTGATCCCTCCGTCCCTCCTACTGGCCTCTCCCCCTTGCTCCCTCCATTCCTCCATCTCCACCCTCCTCCCTTGCCACCCTCCCTCCCTCCGTCCCTCCATCCGGCATCCTTCCCTTACGCCCTCTCCCCTCTGGCCTCAACCCTCGCTCCCTCCCTCCCTTCTTATTCTTTCCTCCACTAGATCCCTCCATTCCTCCATCTTAACCCTCTCTCCCTTGATCCTTCCACCCCTCCATCCCTCCCTTCGGCCCCTCTCCCTCTATTCCTCCATCCCTCCATCTCCATCCTCCTCCCTCCATTCCCCCCTCCCTCCATCGGGTCTCTCTTCCTTGATCCCTCCGTTCCTCCACCACCCTCCCTCCCTCGCTCCCTCCGTTCTTCCTAGTAGCCTCTCTCCCTTGCTCTCTTGAGCCCTCCATCTCCACTCTTCCCCTCGATCCCTCCCTTCCTCCCTCACCACCCTCCCTTCGTCCCTCCCTCCATCCGGTGTCCCTCCCTCGCCCCCTCTGTCTCTCCCCTAACCTCATCATCGTCGTCGTCCCCGTCTTCCCCGTTGCTGTTGTAGTCCCCTTCGTCTTTACATCATGTCGTGGTTTTAGTCAGTCATCTCTCCCTTCCCTCCTCTCGCTTTCGAGTGTGTCCCTCCCCACGTTGCACCCCTCGATGCTTCCCTTCTTTCCCTCTTTGTCTTGTGTCCTACCTTCTCATCCAGTTCCTATCCCACCGCCTCTCCCTCCCTGCGCTCGTGGCCCTCGCCTGTCCATGTTTGCTCCTCCTTCTCCTCTCTGCTTCTACTACGCAATCCGAGGGCAGGCTTGGCAGCATTGTTCGCATCGCCCTCCCTTGTGGTTGCCTCGCGGCCTCCGCAATATTTCCCCCGTGTCGTTGTCTCCTCGTGCTCTCTTACCGCGTCTTCCTGCATTCGCCGCCAAAGTTGCCAGTCTTGCTGCTGTTCACGAGTCATTGTGCCCCCTCCCATTGCTTCATGCAATCAACAATCACATGGATGTCATCCGCATGACGTCTGCGCCACCTCGTGCCTGCTCTCTCTCACCTGCCGCCGCCAACCACCTACTTAGTTCCCTCGCTCTTGTCCCTTCCATCTCTCCTCTTCCCTCCTCCCCTCCCACCCCTGTTCCCTCTTCACAAACCCCCTCTTCCCCCAACCTCCCCTCACCCTCCCCGTCCTCCTCGCTCCCATCCCTCATCTCCCTCCCCCCCCCTTGCTCCCACTCCCTCTTCCCCCCTCTCCCTCCTCTTGTTCAACATCTTTCCCTTTCTTCCACAGCCTCTCTCTCCACCTCTCCGTCCCTCTTTGTTCTTCCTACACCACATCTCTACCACCATCCACCATCTCCCTTCCACTCCCTCACACCCCCTCTCCCTTCCTCTTCCGCCAGGCTTCTCTCCACTCCCTTCAACCCCACCAACCTCGCCCTTCCCTGTCGCTCCTTCTGGCCAACCCCTTGCCTTATCCCCCTCTGCTCTGTCACCGACTTCCTTCCCTCCTTCCACCACCACCATCACCCCCACCTCGCCTTCTCCCCGCTCACTCACATCCGTCACCACCATCGCTCCTCTCCACCCACTTGCCACCATTGCCACCACCTCTTCGCTTCCGCCTCCACTCGCTTCCTCGGCCCCCACCTCACCTCTACTCTTTGCTCATTCCTCTTCCTTCGACCTTCCTCCCTTGTCATCTCCATCCTCTCCCCACTCTCCTCTTCCCCTCACTCCTCTCCCGGCGTCCGCCCATGCTCGCAAGCGAGCAAGTCAGCTCCTATGTCGTCTCTCCATCCCACCTCATTCTCCATCGACCCCGCCTTAGCCATTGCCTTCGTCTACCTCCTCCAATCCCTGTACCGTCGTCAGCAACCTTCATCATTGTCTCATCACTCTCATCCGACGCTTTCGTGCTCTCCTCGCTGCCTACGGCATCACCGAACCCTACGTCTCCACCCTCTCCCTTGATTCCCTTCACACTGTCATCAACGTCGCCTCCACCTTGGTCTTCTCCACAACCGCGCTCCTGGTTCCATGACCCCATTTGTGCAAGAGCACCATGTTGCTTCACCTCCCTCCTGTCTTTCTTGTATCTCATTGATGTTCCTATCCTTCGTGTGTGTAGCCTGCCCTTGACGGCGAGACCCTCCTTTGTGTGGGAGGCGCGTCTTGTATGTCTTTGCCTGAGTGCTAGTCTCGCGTCCGTCCTCGTGTCCAGCTTACACGTCCGCGTCCTGTGTATGGACTCTAAGTGTTGCTGCATCCCTCATATTCCAATAGTAGGTCATGGTTGTCAAACAAAGTGACAGTGGGACCCACCATCTTGTGGGAACTGTGTCATCATGCGTACGCCTTTTGCATGTTCTGCTTGCATTGTGGTGCTAAAAGTAGTGACAATTAGACCCACCATCTTGTGGGAGCTGTGTCATCATGTGTCTACCTCTTGCTTACTCCGCTTGCATAATGGTGTTAAAAGTAGTGACAGCAAGACCCACCAAGTTGTGGGAGTTGTGTCTTCATGTGTCTGCCTCATGCTTACTCTGCTTGCATAGTCGTGTTAAACATTGTAGTTTAGTATAGCGAGACCTGTCTTTGAGATGGGAGTTGTTGAATGTGTTTTGGGAAAAAGAGCGGTCAAGGTCAGATCCGATCGCAAGCGGACGGACAAGGTGGCTGTCCACTTACGTGAGCCAACTCGCCCATGTATACTCCGCCTCTTTCCTTTGTCAATCACTTGTCTTTTCTAAACTTTACAACTTTTGCCTCTCTCCTCTGTCCTAGAAACATCGTGTTTCAACAATTATCTTAAATTCTATGGTTTTCTTCTAACACAACTTAATAGATAATGATGAATTATGGTGAAGAGACTCGGTTTTGGATGAAATCAAATCGATGGCTATGGTAAATCAAGAAGATTGCACGCTTGGAAACCAAACAGTACAACAATTCAACTTTTCACATGGTACACAAATTGCTTCAAACTAAATTCATAGTATTAAAGTGTATTTTATGTGTCTTCAACGAAGTAAGATCCTTTTATGATTTATTTAATCGATTTCCATCAAATGGATAGAATTGGAAACATTTTCCCTTATCATGAAGGCTATTTAAGAAGAGAACTCGTACTTTGGAGTTTTATTTGTGTATTTCATGCTTGACCTGATGAATGTATTAATGTTCTAGCATCGTACGCTATGGGATGGGCCTTACAACTATGAAGTTAAGTCCATAGTACATTGTTTTATTTAAAAATGGCCTATTATTGCCAAAGATGTTAAGTTGTATTCACCTATTGGTGGAAGAGTAGGTAACTTTTTGAAACAACAATCGATGATGAAATTTGAGAGCGGATGGAAAAAATGTAACAAAGACTTGAAATGCATGGAATAAATTAATTCAATTCAATTTCTTATCCATGTTATTTCATGTTATTGTCTTGTAACATTCAACTTTGGCCTTTTCCCAAACTAAGAAAATCATTTCTTCACTAACTTACACAAGTATGTGCTTTAAGTATAATATTCATTGTATACTTTTTTCATTAGAATTTGCCATAGAAAGCTTTTTAAATTAAACATAAAAAAACATTTCCTTTAAGGACATGGAATAAATTTCATCTAGAGGGTCATAATTTGGCTTCTTCCTTCATGTTTTAAAATTCTCTTAGTCTCTCTTCACATCTCTCAATCCTCTCTCTCTCTTTCTCTCCCTCTCTCTCTCTCTCTCTCCCTCCCTCCCTCTCTTACTCTCTCTATGCTTATCTCTTTCCCTCATTCTTTCCATCTCTCTATCTATTTATCTGTATCATTTTCCCTTTCTCTGTCTTATTCCTTTTAAAGAAAATCGTAGACATTTCTTTCCAATCACTTTCCATATAAAATGTAGACTTCCTCAATGAATTTTCTCATGTGATTTTCTTCAAACCTTTTTTAGAAGATAGATTTTGGTTTGATTGAACAACAAAGCTTCATGAGAATGGTATGAAAACTTGGATTGATTCATCTCACCCATTTCATTGACACATGTTTAAGTTATGTAGAAACTGAAAGGTACAATGTTTCTTTAAAACGTTCATTTTGTTTGAATTAGTTCTACGTGAAATCTATCTACATTTACTCACACTTGTTAAGGTTAATAATGTTGTTATTGATGAAGGTTTTTTAAACGACTTGTAGTCATGGAGAGAAAACTATACAGAAAGAGCCTAATTTGAAAGATTTGATGAAGACTAACGTATGGCCAGAAGAAGTACAAAATCTAAAGAAATGATGATATGGCTAACAGAAAGTCTGAAATTTGCATCCATGGTAGTCATTTAATATTCTCTTTTGCTTGAAAACATTATCTTATAGCATTGGAAAAAATTATTTGATAGAAATATTCTTTCTCATGAAACAGATCAAGAATATGATACACGTGTTTAAAGACTAAGTGAAAGTGAAATCTGATCTAGTGGTGTAATTATGTGACATGCAAACATGTTCGTCCATTTTTCAATGTGTAGCACATCCCAAGCTTAGGCAAGTACACACGTAAGATCCCTTTTTATGTTTCAAATTAATTTTTTGTTCATATCATGTTTAACTGGATGGGAAGAAGGCCTTCATAAAATAAACATTCAATTCTACTTCTATGGTTGTGAGAAGATACTTAGGTGATGAAATTTTAGCATGAATGTTATTTGGCACAACGAAGGTGTACAATATTTTAACAACCTTTGATAAGGATGTCGAGTAGTTAAATTAGCCAAAACATCATATGCCTAAACATCTATTCTTATCTGATGACAACGACTTTTTACAAAATGGGCAATCGAGTTATTGATCATGGAGCTTTCATAATGCATTGTAATTTTCTCATCAAAAAGTAAACTCTTTCAATGAAGTAAACAAAAACTCCATTTGAAAAATTATGTAAATTTAACCAATGCGCACCTTTTCAAAAGACATTGATACCATGTTTGATTTGTAAGAACACATGTAGTGATGAAGAAAAATCCTGAGAAACATCAATCAATGACCAAATTCCATGTCATTCACATCATTCTTTGTGGTGTGGGGAATCTCAAAATTCAATGTGAGATTTGTTAAGAAGAAATAGTAACACTGTCATTCATTCTATGAAAAGGATGCAAGCAAATGAATTTGAAATTCGTAATAAAGATGAAACATTATTATCTGTATATAATTGCATAGTGATCATCTAAATTATTTTTTATTAAAACCCAAAAAGAGACATTCTACATACGGTGATGTCTTCAACCTAGTCTTCTTGATTTGAAGTAGACAAAGTAGTTGAAATTCAAACACATCGTTAAGCACCAATAATGAGGCAAGGTTTATTTTACCAATATGCAAGCTGAAATGCTTTTCAGGAGGTGGTGTACTATTCACAAACCCATCAAAGTTCCATCATTAGATGAACTTTATAGTGTGTTTGATAGCAGTTTAATACCTTTTTTGACATATTGAGAGAGTGCTTAAAGAATGAGCTAAGTGCTCTTTCCTTGAATTCTAATAATCTCTCAATATTTCCATTAAGATTGCGTCTTTGGGTTATGGAATTCATGGCTCATCACAAAATGTAGTGAAAATTATACTTTAGATTAGACATTACCACGTCTTCTTTTCACCTTGTAACAAAATTTTGAACGCGTGGTTCACCTCATAGATTTTCTGAATTCTTTTATAAAATATCACTTATGATTTCTTTCTTTTCTTTTTGCATCTTGTTCATGATGGAATTTGGTTAATGTGGTCTTAGTATTCTTTAAATTCTATAAAACATCTACTTTGATGCTTGAAGGTGCAACCTTGTATCACATGTGTGACTCACAAAAATTGCCAAGGACTTGATGTATGGCTCATTCTTGTTCATAACCAAGTTTTGCTTAATCTGGTTTACAATCGTGAAATGTTTGCATTTTTTAGACTTGGAAATACCCAAGACAATTATTTTTTTGTTTATCTCTAGAAAGAAAACTTTATGTATATGTTTTGCGTATTCACCATGAATGTTCGACCTCTCATAACACTTTGGTAGGATATTGACCATTTTGTTGTTGATTTTGGGATATGTGAGGAATGTGGTCGATTTTGAAACAAATGAATGTTTTGAAATGCAAATTATTTTTTACTTTTCGAACCCTATTTGGAGGTATAACGTTTTCAGAACATCTTCCACCCATAAGGGTCTATTACATCAACACTCGATTAGCACATCGTTGAAAATTTATTTGGATGTAAATTCAAATAATCAAAGTAAGTTCTTTGTATAGTTGGGCAAGGTAAATTAGCATAAAATCAGGGGCAGTTACAACCATAGAAACATTTGGAAGAGGGCATAATAACCCTTCTCCCTAGTGTGGAAGAGGGTTGGTGATGCCATTCTTAGAGGATGAACGATATTGAATTCTTACCTAACGACTTCAACAACAAAACTACCATGCCCACTTGCTTCACCATGTACGACTAGCGGCATGTGCTGCTAATAGAGCAAAGCATGTTGGGGCATATCCACATCCTTGCAATTCTCGCTCTTATGTGAGAATCGCTATCGAGCAAAAACCTATTTTTTCAAAATTGAGCATAAACACTTGTTTTATGATTTTGCCTTTAGACCAAAACCCTTCCTTTTTTAACTTGTACACTCTCATTTTACCACACCTTAGATTGTTTTTGGGTTCTAGGGTTTTGTTCTAGTGTGAGCTTCTGTTGGGCCTCATGGTAGCGGGGCCTTTTAGGCTCCCTTTCAACGCATGGGGAGTCTTGGGCCACGATGGAAAAAAATGCCAAACCCACCAAAAAAATTGCAATGCCCTGAAATGAGGGATTTGTGAATGTTAAATGAAATGTTTCACGTTATTAGGAATGCTATATTTTATTCATTTTCAACATGCTCTGATTCCTCGTTCTTTGTTGGTAATACTATGATATTCTCATGTTATCTTGGTGATTCTTTATTTCAATTCTTTTTCACTTTTCTAATGTAGAAATCCTTGATTTTGTTCAAAACTCAACGGTTCAAATTATTTCCTATTTCTTTTAAAATTGATCAATGTTAGCTTGCTTCTCTCTTAAATTCAATGAAGGGACCAGGTGCATGTTTTTTGGTCCCTAATTTGATGAAGTTGTCTCCACGTGCTTCCTTTATTAAAGAGAGATTATGCACACAACCAGGTGGAGTCACGAGGAGGGGGATGTGCATGTCCAAAATTGACGCTTCCTCCTCGGAGCCTCTCCATCTGACTGTCGATATCAACTCTCGTGATCACAAGTTACACGAGCTGAAGAGGTGGAGGGTCACGAATTTGGTTAATGACAAGAAGTTGATTTTTTGAAAAGTTCAAACGTGATTCACAAATCTGTTGTTTCAACTTTTCAAACAACATGGTGACAAAGACAAAAAGTAGCATGCACTTGCCAGTTCCGAGGCATCACTCAACTGAAAATGGAGCATGCAAATGTTTTGTTGAACGATTTATTCACTCAATTCAGCAACACCCACGTCAAACGCTAACTTGAACAAAATAAGCAAATTTTCCATACCTATTTGAGCAGAAGTTGTGCGTAGCGCCTTGAATTCAATGAAACCACTTCCATATCTATACATGTGTTCTATAAATTTGACGATAAAAAAAATCGATTAAAAGTGATTACAAAATAAAACATATTGAAATGAAAAGTCCGTAGGATTCTGGTTTGGGGAGTCCTTTTCTTCCGAACATCGAGAAGAGTAATTTGTTTTACGAACACCGTGTGGTACATGTACAATCGAGTTTATTTGGTTATACGTACCTTTTGTGAAATGGTTGAGGATGTTTACACAATATGGGCCTCCGCCATGGGTTACGCTCATTATTTGGTTTGGCCATGTTTTTTTAGTGTCATTTGAAAACTGGCCGCGACTCGGAGTTAAAATCCATATTAGCCATAAAGTGTTGCTCGCTATCACATTTGGCCATAATTGACTTCGCCTCATAGCCTCCCTTATTGTTTTAGCCATATTCAAGTGCGCACCGGCTCCTCCTTTCAAATGTGGCGATGAAGACAGTCGAAGGAAAAAGGATCCGTCAAGCAAGCGATGTTGACAAAGGAAGCCCCGTAACCCTTTGGCTGAAATCTTAAAGCCATCATTAATATTGATATGTCCAAAACTGGACTTGAAAGGAGGAATATCAACCTTCTAACCCACTTCAAGGAATAAAGAAATAGAACCACAATGATAAGGAAAATGGAACTACAGTGAGAATTGTAAGGAACTTAAAAGCACCTCAATTCCTAGAATAGGTGATTGAAATCAAAATGTATTTACTTTCCATTGAATCGGTTAACACAATGTCCAAAACAAATAAGATTAACGGAATCTGTAGATTTAACATAAAATTCGGTTTTTTTAAATCAAATAATCATTCTCATATGAAATACTTACGTATCAACTCAAAATACGATAGACTTGGATGTCTAACCAACGGAATGTAACTGATTCTTTGGAACCAATATAAATCAATTTTCATATTTGAAAACGAAAATAATTTAAGGTTTTCAAAAGAATGAAATCAGAAATTCATATGATAGATCTTTTGATTTTTATTAAAAGCTCCAAATATTATGTTGTGTTTCAATGAAAAGCATTATTTTATTATTTAACATGAATTAATCATGAAGGGCTTCCCATCGCAAAGAATGAATAAAACATACAATTTTTTTGAAATTTGATCTTAAGGATAGTTTATTCTATAAATGAATTTTTATGTTACTCAACAATTTTTCTAGCCTATATTACCTTATTTAACTGATTATCAGGTCTTATCTATACATGGAACATTGTATTTAAGTAATTATACAATAACGTGACTGAATGGTAAACTGATATCATTTCGTTTAGTTAACAATCATTTCCAAATAGAATTGGAAATATAATTTATAAAATCCTTAGATGAGCATTGAATTATGGAAAATGTTACATGATTATGAGTTTAAGCATTTATTGTGCTTCTACATGTGCTTATAGTGAGAATTATCACGCCAATCTTAATTTATGACAAATTTTGATGAATTTGGTTTCCTTTCAATGACGATTTCATAATGCAATTGTATTTTTAATGCAAGATTATGTGCTTGAAAATGTATTTATGTATATGTTTTTCTAGACTAAAGCCAAAAAGGCATGAAAAAGATACATAAGACTTAGGGAAAGGTATGAAATAATATAGGATCAATCTTTTCTGAAGCATTGAAATCATTTAGGAATTCATTTACGAAGAATGTTAGTTCACCAAATTTTCTAACCATATGAGGGTTGAGTAAATACGTTTTTATTCCAATCACCTATTCTAGTAATTAAGATGCTTTTAAGTCCCTTAAAATCTCCACTGTAGTTTCATTTTCCTTATCATTATGGTTTTACTGCTTTGCTTCTTACAGCATGCTAGAAGGTTAATATCCCTCTCTTCATGTCCTTTTTTGGACCTATCATAATTGAGAATGGCTTTCGGAGTCCACCCGAGGGGTTACGGGGCTTCGTTCGTCAATATCGCTCCCTCGCGCAATCCTCCTCCCGTTGGTCATCTTCATGGCTACATTCGAAAGGAGGAGCCGGCGCGCGCTTGAACATGGCTTAGGGTGAGGCTTGGAGTCGTTGGAATGCATCGTCAACGATGGATTGCAACAAAATCGGAAGGTGCTACTGACCTTCTTGAGCGAAATCGTTGAGTTCTATTGTTGAGTCAATGATTGTTTGGAATTTTAGTCTCGTTTTTGAGAAAGAGTGGTAGTATGCACAGTTGGAATAGATAAATGGATGCCAAATTTCACGGTTAGTGGCTTTGACGACCTTGTTTCTACCTTAGCGATCATGGTTGATGTCATTGTGCGAACGTCGCATGAGGACTAATTAAGCCCAAAGATCGCCAAAGAACTCCAAACTGTCGCGAATCGATGGTTGGGTGTTCTTTAGCTTTTCTTGGGCGGTTGTTGAAGCCTTGTTGGGAGTTCCATTCTTGTTGCATGTGTAACGATGGAGATGGACATGCCACAATTCAGTCCTCGACAACATGGTGGCAAATGAAATCCCGATCCAACGGACGCGGTTGTAGTGCTCAACATGGTTTCAAATGTGCATGCCAAACTTTACACGGGGCATGCCATCAATGTCTATCATTGGCGGTAGTCCAACGATAGTTCGACTGCCGACGATGAATTAGTGAACAATCTGATGAGATTTATTCCAAATAGCTAAGAATGAGTGCATACACGTGTGGATTTCGTTCACGCACCAGGCCAAATCAACAATCCAGCCGCGGTGGAGCCAACGACGGTGACCAACGACTTCCTGCCTTACCTTAAAACAGTAAGGGAGGCTGGTGAGCGCAGTCAATTATGGCCAAATCTGATTGCGAGCGCCACTTTATGGCCAATTTGGATGACGACTCCGAGCCACTGCCAGTTTTCGAAGGACACTAAAAAACATGGTCAAACGAAAAAAATGACCATGGGTGACATCCTCTTCCTCCCCCCCCACCCCCCCCACCCTATGTTGGGGAATCCAACGCATTGATCCTTCTTTTGATCTAGGGTTTCATTAATGGCGCGTTTAAATCGTCATTCTTGTTTGATGATGGAATCGAGAGGGAACTGGTTCTTGTTTAGCGGGAGCCTGCGGTCGGCCACCCCTTTCAACGCATCTCCCGAATCTATCGACGTCAAGCGGGCCGTCGGAACACCTTCACTGACCCTTACTTGATTTTAAACTGTTTGGAATAGGTTAGAAAATCTTCTTTGACCGTAAATATTTGAGATCGAGTGAAGCACTTTTTAGTCATTTTCTAACCGAAATTCATCTAATGGTCAGTAGCTTCGATTCCTCGTGTCGCCTCAGTTCAGATGTTTCCACGACGTTGGGAATCCAGCCATACAGGATTGGAGTGCGATTAAATCATATATATCGGCGGGTTTCCTCCCATTTCTCGTTCGATTCTCCAACTGCGTCCTGGCGCATTTGCAAACGTTTTGGCCGTCGTAGACCTCTTCGCTACGCCGCCTCCCGCGAACCAAACCGGCGGGCTCATTGAATTAATTGCAAAATCAATGCCCTGGTTCAGCCCCAGTTCACGCCGGCCGCTCAACTCCAGACAAAACCCACATGCCTGCCGATCGAGTCAAGACTGAAAGGTTTGTCGAAGAACACGACGATAATGGTCACTCCGCGATTTGAGTGAGAAGGAGAGAGATTTTTTGTCCAAAATCTGCTCTCAACCCTCTAGGTCGTGGCTGGATTGTTGCGAGTGGGAACTGCGATTTCACTCATCCACATCCTTACCCACCTACCGGTTGTCGTGGATGGGTGTGGGTGGACGTGGCGAAAGTGGGTAATGGACATCAACTTCGGCAGGGACGTTCTTTTTTGTGGCGCGACAACTTTACGACCATACCTCCTGGTTTGCAGGCAACTTTGGACGTGTGAAGCGAGGCCGTCGGCACTGTTGGACTTTCCAACTTCAGACAAAGATGTGTCAATTTGTTTTGCGCACAGAAACCATCATTGGTCCGACGACTTCAGCGGACAGTGGCGGGCACCGGAGAGCTAGAAGTGGGTGGGGATGGCGTTTTCAGCCCACTTTGCGAGGACAAAATTTCCTGGGGCCCAGAAAATGACGTCAGCAAAGTAGGTGGGTGGAATCGCTGTCCCCACTCACAACAATCAAGCCACGGCCCTACTGTTTATGGTCGTACAGTGAATGGTCCAACGAGGGAAGAACGCATTCAGGGAAGGGAGCACGGGTGCATGTCTGATAACTTAACAGTTATCCGAGGCGGCAGGAACCAAGTGGTCAAGCGACACGGGACAAACAGCAACAGCGCTAGACGACGACAATCAGTCGATGGTTTTGTGCCTATGCGAATTGGGAACGACATGAAACGATTGACCTGGAGGAGAAACCCCTCCTCCCTCCCGCCTCCTTCCCTCTTCCCGNGGGGGGGGTGAGGGGTGTGCGCGCGCGCATGCTCTGGAATCCGCTATGGATCCGCAAATCCATGCATCAACTCACGCTCCAGCAGTAGCAGCAGCAGCTGCCGCTCACACGCTGCTTGCTCCTCTCACCTCACCTCAGATCCAGCAGCAGCAGCAGCAGCAGGATGTATGGCTGGTGGAGGTGCTTCCCGCGTGTCGCGACGTCACTCGCGACACTCTCCTGGTTGCCGTGCGCGACGCGCAGCTCTTTCAGCAGCAGCAGCAGGTGGAGAAGCTGGAGCGGCGGCGGCGGCAGCAGCACCTGATCAACGCTGACGAGGGAGGAGCAGACGCTGTGGCGGTGGAAGACGCGACAGTGGGAGTGGCGGTTGTAATTGTGCTTGTCATCGTTCAGGGTAAGTCGCTTTGCACTCTTGCCTCTGCCTCTGCCTCTGCCTCTGCCTCTGCTTTGGCCCTCGCC
>SZWC01020693.1:3477-18074 GCA_023375785.1 Penium margaritaceum
CGATATTCTCAAAACTCCCCGACTTCTCAGAGGAACTTCTCGAAATAGCCTCACACCATGTAGCATTCCACACGTTGCTCAACTCGAGCACCCGAGACTCCAAGTATGCCTCATTGCTGTTTCCGCTACTGTGTACATGTGCTCCTTATTTCCGCCATTTGTCATGGAAGTATCCTTGTTGCTAATTTCATGTTATCCAATTTTCCCAATTCCTTGAATCGCCGTAAACTCCGCCCCTTCTGCTCGTGAACCATCCATGTTCTGCTTGGCGCTACACTAACGGTCCCTCGGCAACCGATCTAGCCATCGGTAAGGGTCAAACCAGCCCTCTCACTACAGGTAAAAAGAATATGATTTTTTTGTCAAATTTGAGGGGTAGTACTGAATTGATCCATATCTTCATCATCACCATTGGAGGTGGTTGTCCCTATGAGAACCGAGTCTCAGAATTGAATCCCCGTTAATCCCCCATCAAGGAAGGGGAATTAGGCTTGACACAAGTCTTGCTGTTTGAAATGTCATAAAGCCAAAGCTGAGGGCCAACAATCGTGTCAAGTGAGACCAATAGCCACAAACATTACTGTGGCTCATGTCATGTGACTAGATTGATGATTAAGAACTACTGGATCTAGTGTAACATAGACTTATTGCACATTATTACACCGAGTGACATGTAAACAAATTGGAGATTCCAAAACAGCAATGGTAGAAGTTTATGCCGTGAGCAAAGTAAGGCGTGGAGTTTTCTATCGTTCTACTAGTTGACTCCCAACTTCATAGGTGTTACGTCCTTGACATACACAAGTCTCTAAACTCCATGAGTGGGTATTCATGTAGTACGTTTATGGCCCACCGCACGTCGATTTCAGGATTTTTATGCCGTTTGGCCGAGGACATTTTGGCCAACTACCCTAACCTCCGGTGTTCCGTTCCAGAAGTTTCTAACAACTTCAAACACCTTCTAGAAAGGTCCACAAAAATGCTGCAAACTCTATCCATTTTTTTATGTTTTGTGCTAAAATTCTCACTGGTACAATACTTTTACAAAGAAGAGCCAAAATATTCTTGAAGCCCCCTGACCTCTCGGTAGAGCTTCTTGAAGCATCCACTCATGGCGCCGCCTCGCACGCATCGCTTGGCTCGATCGCCAAGGACCTGGCATATGCCTCATTCTCATTCTCGGCATTGTATATATGTGCTTGAATCACTTGACAATTGTCATCGAATTACACTTGCTTATTCATACAACTTATCGATTTGTCCCCAATCCTCAAGCCGTCTTTTGTCCCGCACCACATCCCTATGAACCACCATTGTTCCGCTCAACGGAACACTTGGTATCAGAGCGCAGCGACGATTGAGGGGCAACCAACGCATCAACTACCGCACAACAACCTCACATGATTCTTTGGTGTTTCTCCACCGTTCAGGATTTCTCAGAATTCGCAACGGCAACAATGAGCATGCCTAACTATGAGCAGCAGCAACTGGCAAAGACTTCGGAAATGGAGGATCAGCATCGCACGAACAACAATGCACTCAACGCAAGCCAGATGGCAGCAACAACTTTTGCAATGAATGAAGTAGCACCAAAGAACCCGATAACCTACCCAATGATGTACCCCTCGGGCTCGGTGAACCCTCTGCCCCCATCGCAACCTATCGGGACGACACCTGGCACAATGGGAGGCACTAACTGAAAAGCGCAAACTAACGAAGACATGTACCAGAGCTCTTCGGGACTAGAGACCCTCAACACACATCTGCTCCAACTCAGCGTGACGATGGAGGAGCTTCAAAACTCTTGTGTGCGCAAGACCATGCTCACCAAGAGAAACTTGTAACTCTCGCATGAGCTTCTGATATGACCAGCACTTCCTGAGTCGTTCAATCCCGCAAACTCCAAGGGAGCAACAGTAAAGATGTTGCTGATGAGTTTAATGGTGTAATTCACAGCTCCTGGGGTCAACCATGACAAAAAGAACGTTTACCTCGCGTTCTTGCTTTTGCGTGGTATGGCTTTGAGTTGGTGGTCCAATCTAAAGGCCATCAACTCGCAGGTTGAGACCAGCGGAGCTGAATTAACGGCTCGCGCGACAGCTCTCCCATCGTTGACCGCAAGCGTACTACCTTTCGAGAAGGTAAATCTGACGTGGTAGGACTCCCTCACGCCACTGAAAAATAGAGTGAATTTCTACGCACTACAATCGCTCGCATTGGGAAGCTAAACCAGAAGTTCAACGCACAATACACACTCCAATGTCTACCACAGCAGTCCAATGTGACAGAGTACACTCAACTTTCTTGTAAAATCATCACAACTAGTGACCTCGTCCCCCATGAACTGTGTTTCTACTACAATGGCCTCAAGAGAGATATTTGGCAAACGATCATCATTTTCCGCATCTAAGATGACCTTTCATGAATAATCACAGCAACATAATAAAAAACGATAGCAGGAACGACAGGTGGCATCGGACGACACGCGCCGATCAACGAGGAACTGGCAAACCGTATCTCCATGCTCGAAGGAATCAACAGCCATTTCCTCCAACAACTGAGTGTTGCCATGGAGGCTCTTTGCAATGCAAGTGCATGAGAGATGGTGCTCGCCAAGAGAAACACCCAACTCTCAAGCGAACCTAAGATTCACCCGTCTCCTCCCGAACTGTTCGATCGTGCAAATTCAAATGGACCAATGGTTTGGATGTGGCTGACGGGTCTGGAGGTGTAATTCACCACGGTTGGGTCAAAAAACGATCGAAAGAAGATTGACCTCGTGGTCACACTTTTGCGTGGCACAACACTAAGTTGCTGGTCTGATTTGAAGGCCGACAGCAACAGGATACAGGCTGGGGCTCATCAACGGCCAAAGGCGCCCGTCTCGTATCGCCGACCACGGGCGTTTTACCAATGGAGCGGATCAACTCGTAATGGCAAGATGCGCTGATGCCACCATCCAAATGGAACGAGTTCTCGCACGCAATTCTCGCATGCTTTGGATGACTGAACAAGAAGTCTGATGCTCGGTACAAGCTCCAACGTCTCTGTTAGCAGTTTAGCGTGGCAGAGTATACGCCAAGATTCCACGGGATCATTATTGGCGCAGACATCATCCCCGACAAGCTTTGTTTTAACTATAACAACGGCCTCAAATGAAACATCCGATGAGAGATAGCCGGATGATTATAGCAGATGATTGTAGCAGCAGAAAGCATTGACAACACCGACTACAACATTTGGATCCAGGAATCCTATGGCTGGCGGCCTCTCAACCACAAACATCATGGAAATGGAAAAGGCCAGTCGGGGGACTCCTGCACTCCGATGGAAGTGGACATCGTCGCCCAGAGAGATACGTGAACTTGCTACAATTACGGACTAGTGGGGCATATCGCTCGCAACTAACGGAGTAAGCAGCACGCCAAAAAAGGGGGAAGTCATAGAATAATGAGTCGGAAAACGACGAAGGGTAAGAATGAAAGGCGCGACTCTTGTCTGTGAGGAGAACTTTGCACTGAACGATCGCCCATGTGAACGGCCCAAGATGCCACAAAGGATTTCTGAGATCGTAAAGTTTGACGCGGGGTACGAGGACAAACAGCCGACAGTATTGATAGAGTGCGTCCTCGAGGATGCAAAAGTCGCTGAACGATACCGGCACTTTTGGATGGAGGATCTTCTCACTGTTTAGTAACGAAAGACATGGTTTGCCAACTGGGTTTGAAGACCAAACCAGGGGTGTTTGAAGGAAAGAATGACAACGGGGGATTGCAAATACAGAAACTACAAGAACCACTACGGCTACGAGTGGGAGATGTACGGGATACAACGGTGTAGAGGACATGTTCAATAAATGACCACAAAATCATTCTCGGACGTGAGTTTCAATACGAGCACAATCCACATTTCCAATGGGATAACGGTAACGTCTACGTGGAAGTCCATGGTGCCAAGCAACAACTTCCGTGTGTGGGACGGAAAACGATAGCGGAAGCAGCAGAGGATGAAGCAGAAGAGGAAACTGTGGCGTTCAAAAGGCGACAACCAGTGCAACCGATAGCACTCAATGTGGCCAAATACTACATACGGCAAGGAGCTCGTGCGTGGCTTGTGCATCTCGAGCAAATGGAGGAAGCGGAAGTGGCATCAGCTGACTCATCACCCTCATCGGATTCATCGGCGTCAATAAAGTTCGCGATGGTACGTGAAGAGTTCGCACCACTCATCTAAGAGTTTGTGGATGTCTTTTCCGACGAACTCCCAAAAACCCAACCACCTCAACGAGACATCGACCATCGCAGTCTAGACACTCCACCAAACGTTTGAGGGGCCTATCAGATGAGCGATCACGAACTGACAAAGATGAAAAAGTAGCTTGATGAGATGCTCGATCGAGGGTTCACCCGCCCATCCACGTCTCCGTACACCGTACTTGTGCTGTTGAAAAAAATGAAAACTGGCAAAATGTGGATGTGTGTGGACTACCGGGCGTTGAGCGACATTACCATCAAGAACTGCTACCCTCTCTTATGAGCCAATGAACTTTTCGACCGACTCAGAGGGGTTCACTCTGAGTGAAATTTCACTAGAATCGACTTACGCAATGGTTATCACCACATTCGCCTGGTAGACGCCGACATTGCAAATACTGCGTACCGAACTCCCTACAGGCATTTTGAGTTCACGGTAACTCCGTTCGGCAATAGAAACGCCATGGCGACGTGTTGGGTTTGTGTCAGTACCACACGGTGACCTCTGGCCTCGTTGCACACTCACCTCACTGACGCAGGTGACTAACTGGAGAGAGGCAACCCCTCCTGGCTGCTACGCCATGGTGGCATGACTTCACAGCGAGTCTTGCAGCCGGGCATCAGCCAGTCATCAATTCTCACGTGTCTCTGGCTGGCGTGCATTTGTGCACACACATTTGCGTCGGGTTCACACTCTGGCCTATTCTTTGGCATGTCTTCCCTCCAGTGACCTAGTTGACAGGTTGCAACTTTTAGTGGGTAGTTTAGTTCAGTTCAGTGAACTTGGGAGAGAGCGAGCAAGATTGAGCTCGCTGCTCGCTTGCTCGCTCCCCCCTACCCAACGGCTACCACCTCATTGCTTGTTACCCGTCGTGTNGCCATGGTGGCATGACTTCACAGCGAGTCTCGCAGCCGGGCATCAGCCGGTCATCAAATCTCACGTGTCTCTGGCTGGCGTGCATTTGTGCACACACATTTGCGTCGGGTTCACACTCTGGCCTATTCTTTGGCATGTCTTCCCTCCAGTGACCTAGTTGACAGGTTGCAACTTTTAGTGGGTAGTTTAGTTCAGTTCAGTGAACTTGGGAGAGAGCGAGCAAGATTGAGCTCGCTGCTCGCTTGCTCGCTCCCCCCTACCCAACGGCTACCACCTCATTGCTTGTTACCCGTCCTGTTTTTCTCACTCACTCATGTCTAAACTTCCACGTTAACACCATTGCTTGCTTGGTGTCTTCCAAGCCTCACCCCAGCTGCTGCTTGCTTGTCTAGCGCAGTAGCCTACTGGTATCTGAGCAAGGTTTGCGTGGAAGACGGGCAGCGGATCGATCTGTTGCCCACGTATTCTACGCCAAACCCGCGACGACCACTCTTGGCGTCGCGCATCCACCCCGCCGTCACAATCTACCAGCACAACAGCAGCTAACTGCTGTAGCCTCGACAACAGCGAGTGACGGCATTCTGTCGTCGGGGCTCTTTGGTCTTCCCCTTCTCTTGTTGGTTGGGCTTCCCTCTATTCCTGGGTTGGGTGGGGTTTGAACAGGTTCCTACAAGTGTTCCCATGGCCTTCCCATATTTCCCACGCCCACCGGGACGGGGGAAACGCTGCCGAAAACTTTTCGGCAGCGTGGGGGGTCTGTCGCCGTCTCCTAGCAGCATTTGCAGCAGCTGCAACGTGAACAATGGCTCAGCTTCCGCAGCTCAGCAGCAGCAACCTCGCAGCATCCCAGCAGCAGTGGATCTAGCTCCTCAGCTCCGCAGTAACAGCCCAGCAGCAGCACCTCATCAACGACTCAACAGCAGCTTCGTAGCAGCACCTTAGCAGCAGTGCAGCATCAGCTTAGTAGCAACTCAACAGCAGCTCAGCAAACAGCTCAACGGCAGCTCAACAGCAGCTCAACAGCAGATCAGCAGCTGCTCAGCAAACTGCTTAGCAGCAGCTCAGCAGCTTCGCAGCAGCATCTTAGCAGTAGCGCAGCATCACCTCAGTAGCAACTCAGCAGCAGCTCAGCAACAGCTCAGCAGCAGATCAGCAGCTGCTCAACAAACAGCTAAGCAGCAACTCAACAGCAGCACGGCAGCAGCAGCAGCAGCTACAGCAAATACCTGCACCACAGCAGCCGCATAACCAACGTGACAAGAGCAGGAAGCGGCATTGTGGAGGATCGGCACTACAACATTGTAGCGGTCTCCGCACTACCGTTTGGTGGTGGTCGCCGTCACGCTGGCGCACTGGGAGGATCTCGATGGCGACCCAGGGGAGAGCTTGGCACTACAACGCTCGGTAAGCCCTCCCTCCCCTGGTGCCTCTGGGGGGATTGAGCAGCCGCACGACACCGCTTCTGCGTCACCGCACTCAACGTGGCGTCAGGATGCGCTAGAGCTTGCTCGCACCTTCACACGTACCGCGTCCGCCGTGAAACACGCGGCAGCTGCAGCTGCTGCCACCTTTGCCGCGACAACTAGAGCAGCACGTGCCCCTGCATCAACGTCAGCTAGCCGCGCCGCTGAGTCCTACACTGAGGCGGCCGTTGTAGCTGGACCGTTGGCTGCGGCAGCGACTGACATTGGGACATAGCTAGCGGTAGCTGCATCATCTCTGGCCTTTGCAACAGCTTCTGTAGCTTCTGCCGTATCCGCTGCAGCTACGGCCATTCGCACCTCCACAGCCGTCGCTGTTGCAGCATCTGCATCTGCACCCTCTGACATCACCACACTCGTCAAAGTGGCCATCGTTGCAACGGCGATCCTTCCTACCGTTGGCGCCGCCTTCACCACAGGCTGCCTGGCACTGATTGTGTCGGTTGCATCTTGCGTCTCTGTGCTCTCCGCTGCAGCTGCTTCTATTGTCCCGCCTGTTCTTACTCTTTTGCGCAGCCCCTCACACGCCTCGTGAGGTCGCCTTGTCTGCATCCCCCTTCTCCCGCCCTCTGTCTCTTTTCTCTGCGGTGGCTTGTCTGTGTGATTTGGGTTGGGCTGTCTTGCAGCACATATTCATCGTACCTAAGGCATTCCCAGTTTTCCCACGCCCACTGGGGCGGGGGAAACTCTGCCGAAGTTTTCTCGGCAGGGCCCATTAGTCGTCACCATGCTTGGTGACGACGAGTCGGTCATAGCAGACCTTCAACGCCAGCTGGCCCTCGCTCGCGACGCTCAGCGTGATGCTGAAGAGCGTCTCAAAGTCGTGAATGACAATCGCGCCGCCTTCGCAGATGAGGTGGCTGCGCTTGTGCTCAAGCGGCTGCTTGTTGCCTCTATACTGCCCGCTGGCTCCTCTGCTGGCGCCGGTGCCGGTGTCTCTTCCACCCCACGTGGTGCTAACTCTGCTGCCTCTAACCCTGCTGTCACCCCATCTGCTGTCTCTCCTGTCGTAGTCTCCCGCCAGCATGACTTCTTCTCCCAGCCTCCTGTCTTTTCTACTGGACTTGCTTTCTCTTCCTGGGAAACCCGGTTTAGTGCATGCGCCCAGGGAGAACGTCTTTGGGAATACTACTTCCCTGCCACACCTTCCTTCACCCCTGTCGCTGACGAGTCTGCTCGCGCTGTCCGCGCCCTCATTGCTACTGCCCCTGAGACACTCGTCAACGCGGTTGGCACCTACAATGCTAACCCCGCTGTTCAGCGTCTGGCTGACCCAGTCGGTGCATACACCATGCTTTGTCGGCGCACGACAGTCACAGGTCAGGCGACACAAAGTGCTCTCACCGTTCAGTTCAACACGCTCTTAATGCAAGCGGACGAGCCGGCCGACGCCTATTGGGCACGCAGGCTCAAGCTGCTTCGCGAACTTGATAAGGCCGCACCAGGTCAGCTGTCAGCTGTGCACACCATGGTCAACGAGTTAATCCCTGAGCTGTCCGACCTTCTCCGTCATGTCAAAGCAGACAAGCTGCAGCGTCTTGCCTCCCAGCCTCTTCCACCCGATTCCCCTCCAGGCGTTGGTGCCCTCTGGGACTTTGTCGCTGATAGGCTTTCAGCGTGGTGGACGAGCCTCCAAAACAAGCGCCTTCATCGCACTGCGCCGCAGGAGTGGCCGCCGTCTCCATCGCCACCTCCACTTCTTCCTCCGCTGCTCCATCGGCCTCATCTCCATCGCCTTCTTCTTCCTCTTCTACCTCTACGGCCACGGCCCTTGCCTCCAAGGGTCGTGGACGTGGATGTGGTTGTGGGCAAGGCAAAGGGAAGGGCAAATCTGCTGCGCCGTCTCGTGTTCCTGGTGAGGTGGTGTGCTGGAACTATGGCTCCTCTGAGCACTCCGCTCGCAAGTGCCCTGTACCCCCTGACAACTTCCGCCTCGCACGCGCCATGCGTGCTCATTGGGCGCGCACCAGCGGGCCCTCCTCTTCTTCTCCCGGCGTCAGCTCTAGCTCCAGCTCTAGCTCTACTTCATCTACTAGTCCCTCCCCAGCTCAGGCCTACTCCACCGCCGGTGTCGCCGGCGTCCATCCGCCTGTCCTCTACCCTTGGGGCTGGCAGCCGCCTTATGGAGCGCCTACTTCTACGGACCCACCTTCCTCGGCCTATGTCCCTCCTTCGTGGTTTGCCTCTCCCTTGAGCGTGCCTGCTCCATTGTCTGTAGCCTTCGTCGACAGCGAGCGCCAACAGGAGCAGTCTCTCCTCCAGCGTCTTCACCTTCGTGATCAGGGAGGTGAGAGTGTGGCTTTGTTGGCCAGAGGTCTTGCCTGTCAGACTGACTCCGTCCTTCGTGGGGATCCCCCCGGTCACGTTCTTGGGTTGCCATCCTCGTCTGTTCCTTGGGTCGAGCACTAGTAGTCTGTCGTTCTCCCTCGTTATCTTGCTGCCTGTGACTCATCCCCGCCCTCCGTCGGCATTGTTGCCACCTGTGGCGTCCTTCCCAATGTCCGTGTCTCTCGTGGCTTCTGGGTCCTCGAGAACGGAGCCACCCATCACATGACCTCTGTTCGGTCCGCTTTTGTCTCCTTGGGTCCTGTCGGCTCTGTTCGCTTTGTGCGCACTGGTTCCGGCCAGCTCCTTCCCGTCCAAGGCGTTGGTGTTGTCTATTTTGTCGGCCCCGGTGGCGTGCTGTTTCTGCCTGACGTTCTGTTTGTGCCTTCGTTGGAACTCAGCCTGCTGTTAGTGACGTCCCTCAACGATCAGGGCATGGATTTTTCTGCTAGTCAGGGCGTGGGCACTGTCCGTCTTTGCTCTTCTGGTCGCATCGTCTTGCGGGGGGTTAAGTGTGCCAAGTTGTATTGTGTTCACCTTCATGCCCCCTCTGCACCCGCTGTTGGCTTGTCCCTTGCTCACGTCGCGCCTTCCCTTTCTCCAGGTGATATCCAGCTCTTGCATCGCCGTCTTGGCCATGTGCACACTGATGCTATTAATAGCATGCTTTGCCTTCAACCCGCTGTTGGCTTGTCCCCTTCCACCTTCCCCACGCCATGCCCTTCTGACTGCCTGGACTGTGCCCAAGGCAAGATGCATCGTTCACCCTTTACCTCTTCGGACTCCCAGTCCGCTCACCCTCTTGATCTTGTTCATGCCAACGTCATGGGACCTCTTCCCCATGACTTTCTTGAGGGGGTCGGGTGTTACGTCCTGTGCCTTACTGACAATAACTACCGTTTTCGTTGGATCTTCGCTCTTCATCAGAAGAGTGATGCTGCTTCTGTCCTCGCGTCATGGCCCGTTCAGGCTGAACTTGCGTGTCACCGTTCACAACGCATCTTTCGCAGTGATCGTGGCAGTGAGTTCCTTGGACCCACCGCTCAATTTCTTGAGTCCCAAGGGGTGTGTCTGGAGACTTCAGCTCCTTACACACCTCAGCAAAACGGAGTTTCTAAGCATTGCAATCAGACCCTTGCCGATGGATTCCGCACGCTTCTGTCTGAGTCTGGGCTCTCCCCTCTCTTTGCCTCTGAGGCCATGAGCTATATGACCTGGGTGTGGAATCGTGTCCCTCACGGTCCTCTTCCCCGCACAGTTACGCCCTTTGAGCGCTGGTACGACTCTCGTGCTGCCCTCCGCCTGGCTCACGTCTGGGGTAGCATTGCGTCTGTCTGGTTCCTTGAAGATCTTCGCGCCGGAAAACTCTCCCCGCGTGGACGTCTCTGCCCATTCTTGGGCGTTTCCTCCCAGTCGAAAGCATGGCGCTTCTGGGACTCATAACGCTAATGCATTGTTGAGTCCCGCGATGCCTTGTTCTTCGAGTCCGTTTTTCTCCGTGACCTCGATCGTCACTTGTCCGCTGCCTCCCTGCTTCCGCTCTCTCGGTTGCGGGGGGAGGTCGGCCCGGCAGTCCCGTCTGACCCTGCCGTCTCTGCTGCTGTCCCGTCTCAGCAGCCTTCACCCTTGAAGCGTTCTCCAACGGCCGGAACTGTGACTCCACCATCCTCTAACACCCCCCGTCGGTGTCGTCTAGCTCGCTCGGAGCTCCGTCATCCCCTGTGGTGTCCTCACCTGAGTCCCCATCTGCTGAGTCCATCTCTCCCGCACATTCCGCTGCGTCCCCATCCAGTCCACTCACTCCAGTCATACCGAGTCCACTCAGTGCTCCTCCACGTCCTGCCCCCATCGAACCTTTTGTTCGTGGCGTCCGCCTGCGTGCGCTTCCCTCTTGCTCCTCTGGTTCTGCAGCGTCCTCTGTTCAACCTTCGCAGACCTCTTCTGGACAGCTCCCAGCGATGCCTACTGGTATGGACGCCCTGGGCCTAGCCACAGGAGTTGTGCATCCCAACTCTGTCCTTGGGTACACACTGCTCACATCCGAGCACGAGTGTGCGCTCGAGACCGCCATCCTTGGGAGCATTGCCGAGTGCAATGCAACGGTTGTCGCCCCACCGCCATCGCCTGACCCGACCAATGTTCGCCAGGCACGGGTAGCACCCGACTCCCAGCAGTGGGAGGCTGCCATGCGGGACAAGCTGAGAGCCCTGGATGACCACGCCGTATACGAGCTGGTCGATCTCCCACCAGACCGCAAGGCGATCGATGCCCGCTGGGACTTCCGTCGTAAGTACAAGCCTAACGGCGAGCTCGACAAGTACAAGGCTCGACTTACGGCAAAGGGGTTTTCTCAAGTCCCCGGCATTGACTTTGACGAGACTTTTGCTCCCGTCGGACGCTACACCACAGCTCGAGCCCTCCTTAGCCTTGTCCCACACCACGACTGGGAGCTCGAGCAGATGGATGTAAACAATGCCTTTCTGCACGGTCGGCTGGATGAGGAGATTTACATGGTGCAGCCTCCAGGGTTCTCTGACGGCACCAATCAAGTCTGGAGACTGCGAAAGGCCCTCTATGGCCTCAAGCAGTCACCACGATGTTGGAACCAGGAGATCACCTCCACCCTGGAGAAGGGAGGATATCGCCGCAGCACGGTGGATCCCTCCCTCTTTGTCACTCCACGGTCGGCGCCCTTTGCTGCCATCCTCGTGTACGTTGATGACCTGCTTATTGCGTCCCCGAGTCGCGAAGCTGTGTCAACTGTGAAGTCCCTGTTGCAGTCCACGTACAAGATGAAGGACTTGGGTTTAGCTCGCGTGTTTCTTGGTATGGAGCTTGAGCGTGACCGTGCTCGTCGCGTTCTACATGTCCACCAGGCCGCGTACGTCAGGAGCCTGGGGGAGCGCTTTGCCTCCCTGCTTGAGTCTGTCCCCACTGCCTCAACACAGATGACGCCCGCCGGGCAGAGGTTGTTGAAAACTCTGGACGTGTCAAAACTGGGGGAGATGGTGGACGTGACCGACTACCTGCGAGTCATAGGGTCTCTCATGTACCTTGGCACCACCACCAGAGTAGACGTAGCCTTTGCTGTCAACTTCCTTGCGCAGTTATCACAGTCGCCACGTGCACGGCACATGGAACCCGCACTACGTGTTGTGCGGTATGCGCTCTCCACTGCCCGAGTTGGTCTGTGTTACCGGGCGCAGCCGTCAGTGGTCGTTGATGGGTACACTGACAGTGATTGGGCGCATGACACGGATGCACGCAGTCGCACTGGCTATGTCTTCCTTGTTGGTGGGACTGCGATCTCCTGGAAGAGTGGCAAGCAAGGTTGTGTTGCACGCAGGTCCAGTGAGGCAGAGTATGTTGCCCTTGGTGCTGGAACCTGTGAAAGTGTCTGGTTGTGTCGTTTGTTGCAGTAATTGCGTGTTCCCATTCGTTGCATCACCTTGCATTGCAACAACCAAAGCACAAAGGCTATTGCTGAGCATGATGGCATGCATCACACTTGCACAAAGCATATCAATGTGGAACATCATTTTGTGCGTGAGCGTGTGGCTGCAGGCGATGTTCAGATTGTGTGGGTCGACACCCGACAGCAACGTGCAGACTTCCTCACAAAGGCACTTAGCAGCAATGTCTTCAAGGCAGCAATTCACGCTGTTGGTCTGTTGTGTCCTCGTGATCCTCCTCGTTGATCTGTTGTGCCAGTGCCTGTGTACAGTCTTGTGTCGTGTCACTTCTCGTGACGTCNCACACGGTGACCTCTGGCCTCGTTGCACACTCACCTCACTGACGCAGGTGACTAACTGGAGAGAGGCAACCCCTGCTGGCTGCTACGCCATGGTGGCATGACTTCACAGCGAGTCTCACAGCCGGGCATCAGCCGGGCATCAAATCTCACGTATCTCTGGCTGGCGTGCATTTGTGCACACACATTTGCGTTGGGTTCACACTCTGGCCTATTCTTTGGCATGTCTTCCCTCCAGTGACCTAGTTGACAGGTTGCAACTTTTAGTGGGTAGTTTAGTTCAGTTCAGTGAACTTGGGAGAGAGCGAGCGAGATCGAGCTCGCTGCTGGCTCGCTCGCTCCCCCCTACCCGACGACTACCACCTCATTGCTTGTTACCCGTCGTGTTTTTCTCACTCACTCACGTCTAAACTTCCACGTTAACACCATTGCTTGCTTGGTGTCTTCCAAGCCTCACCCTAGCTGCTGCTTACTTGTCTAGCGCAGAAGCCTACACGACGTTTATGGCGACAATGAACAATGTTTTATTCTCGTACCTCAATGATTTCTTCGTGGTGCAACTGGACGACAGCTGGGAATGCTACAACAACCTTGGAGACGTCGATCACCTGATCAACGGCTATTGCCGCCGTAAGTGAGACTCATCTGTACTTACGGTGGAACATTGCAGCGAAAAGGGGAGGAGGTGCTATGTACCAGACGAACACGAGTCTCTAGTCTTCCGAGTGGGCATCTCCGTCATGACACAAGGAGCACAATGCGCGTCAAGACATCAATTTTCACTTTGACGGGCGAGGACGATTTGGCCAACTACCCTCGCTCTCTAGCGAACCTTCTCGCACTTTGTAACAACTCTGACCACTTTTGAGAATCATCGACAAGAGTATCACGACCTTGGAGTCGACTTCTCAGCGCATCAAGACATATACTAATTTATAAAGATACATCTCGCATCTTCACCGTCGATCCTCGAAGCCCCCTGATTCCTTAGTGGAGCTTCTCGAATCTAACCACTAAAGAAGCGACTCAAGATGCGCCGCTATGTCTCATTTGTAACTGGACGCTTGCATACATATTTCCGATCATTTTTAAACTTGTCATGGGGGTACAATTAGTGCTAATTATAAACGGCAGAATTTTCCCAAGGTTTTAATCTTGTTGAGCCTTGCAACTTATACTTGTTCACCATCTACGCTCCATGTGGCAGTACAAAGATGAACTAGAGAACATGTTTCGAAAATGGGGTAAAGAAAAAGATAATTTCTTACTTCGGCTGGGAATTCTGGAGATATCTGTACGAAAACGCAAAATTGGGGCCACCTGTGAATAATCCTCAGACTGGGGGCAGACGCTGACGGTCCAGCGAGATTAGGGGCAACTTGAAATTGCGCCGTGGCATATTGCTCCGAAAAGTGGATGATGATGATCTGTGCCCGGGAAAGAAACTGCTTTGCGCCGGACTAGTTCATGCCCCAAAACCAGATTTTCTAGGAAGGCTGACGTGGCAACTGAGGACGCTGTGCACTGCTTCCAGGTCCAGAAGAAGCAGCAGCATCTGTCGGCTGCCCTGATCGCGGTTCCGTCACCAAGCGCTTTCCTGCACAGCATCCAGGACAGCGGCCGCAGCAGAAGGTGCTGTGTCAGCGAGAGGTCGCGGCTGCCGTCGCTGTACTGAGACAGCGACGACGCGAGCAGCAACACCTGGGGCGGCGGCATCACATGCGGCAGCAGCAGTAGCAGCAGCAGTAGCAGCAGCAGCAACAGCAGCAGCAGCAGCAGCAGCAGCAGCAGAGCAGCAGCAGCAGCAGAAGCAGCAGCAGCAGCAGCAGCAGCAGCAGCTGCTGCAGCATCAGCAGCAGCAGCAGCAGCAGCAGCAGCAGAGCAGCAGCAGCAGCAGAAGCAGCAGCAGC
>SZWC01020694.1:16725-31831 GCA_023375785.1 Penium margaritaceum
AAGAGGAACTCTAGAGGTTGAGCTAGCTTCCTGGCATCTATTCTCCACCTCCCTTGAGGCAGGGCAGAAATTGATCTTGTGGGACTTGAACCCACGCCCCTGCCTCTAGAGGTGGACACCATTAACCACTAAGCCACCTTGGCTTGTCTTTCTGGTGTTCCTTTTTGGAGTCACTCCTGCCATGGTGAGGAGCATTACTCCAACATTGATGAATACTGTCTCTCGTGCACTTTCCTTGCAAAGAGCCTCTATCTCGACATTGAGTTGTTGGAGCAGATAAATGTTGATCCCCTCGAGCACGGAAATACGGTTCGCCAGTTCCTCGTTCATCCGCGCCTGTCTTCTGGTGCCACCTGTTGTTCCCGCTACAGATGGCGAGGCTCTCAGTAAGGGCGGCTGGTTTACCACCGTCGGATCCGTGAACGGGTTGGTCGTTGGAGTTGTTGTGGTTGATCCGGCTGCCGCATAGCTTGTGACGCTAGCGTTCGCTGACGCTTCAGGGTTCGAGTGCATTGGCACGTTTTGCTCCTCCATCGCCGAAGTCAGCGTCAAAGACCTACTGTTGGTCGTCGGATGTGCTTGCTTGCTTCACGTTGTAGTCACAAAGTTTGCGAAGTCTTGACGTACGAGATGCGCAGACGGCTTGTGCGCCAAAGTCATCCGGATGGATAAAGTAGTCAGATGCCTTTCCAGCATAGTTGCGCTATGATACCAAGTCTATGCCAAACAGTGCATAGATGGTGAATACGTAGAGGTTTTGAGGTCGCGGTTTGAGAGTTAGGGAAACTTGAGCAATCATTAGCAGTAAGTGTACTTAAATGACAAGTTTCAAAATGAGCAACACATACACAAGTTTCGAGTTACAAATGAAACGTATTTAGGGCCGTCGAGTCGATTGTCGAATGATGCGTGTGGAGTCGCGTCCTCAGTGTTCAGATGGAGAAGCTCCGCCGAGGAATCAGGGGCTTTGAAGATAGACGGTGAAGATGCCAAAAAACTGTTAGGAAGCTTCCTATTTTTGCTCCTCCTGACGTGGCGAGACACTCCAGTCAGCTGGCGCACAAGCAAGCAAGCAGGCACAAGAAAGAGCAAGAATAAGGCTAGGGAGATGCGCAAAGTCTCATAAGCTCCAATAGTTTAGTAATGTAGAGATGTATGACGACCGACAAGTACACACATGAATACTCACAACGGCGCACAGCGGGTAACGCATGCAATAGTGTCTGTCTGCCTCAATTCGGTCCAAAACCACTATTTTGGTCGCAACTCTTTGCATTGGTATCCAAACGCAATACCGTTTGAACCTAGATATGTAGAATCTTGAGCTAGATGCTACGACTGATCACATGCATAGGTCCACCATCAATCAGTGGACAAACAATACAAATACATGCAAATTGGGCTCAAAAGCTAATCCAGCAAGAAAACTTTAGTGACTATAGAAAAACTGCAGAGCATCCAAGCAAGGACTCGAGACATTGTGTGAGCAGTCTAGAAGCGGCTGGTGGGTGGAGTCACCACCCATTGGGTGCTCCAACACCAGCTGGGTCCACATCAGGGATTTTCATGAGCATAGACACTACCGAGTGGTCACAGTAACACTGGACAAATGGACGTGGACGTTGCACATCACAACACTCGCCCATGACCCAGTGGTACGCATATCCATACAGAACTGACAGAGGTGTGCAACAAGATGCTCAACAATCCATGCTCACACATCCCACTCTCAGCCATTACCAGGCAAGGGGCAAAGCCAGACAAAACAAATGGCTACGATGAACTTTCCGCGCGCAAGTGCCTTGGTCAAGAAGCTAGCTTTCTACATGTTCGTGCCAAACGAGATCACTTGTCGCTCCACAAGATCACACACAATGCTCAACAGCAATGTGCTTTGTGTGTGGATGAAACATACCAGAGTTCTCTACAATGGTGAGAGCACTCTGGTTGTCACAACGCATAGCAATGCAAGGCACAGACTGATGCAACTCACGAAAAAGAAGCTGCAGCCACACCACCTTAGCAGCCCAAGCCCCCAGAACAACATATTTGGCCTCTGATGAGCTTCGTGCAATACAACCTTGCTTGCCGCTATGCGACGACATAGCTGTGCCACCTAGAAGGAACACAAAGCATGTCCGAATACGCCCATCAGGACTCCATTCCTAGTCACTATCTATGTTGTCGTCGACTACCACCGAACACTGTCATCAAAAGCAGTCTGAGGTACAGTGTGGAGACCACATACAACACCACTCGTCAAGTTGCATGTAAAGCTCTAGTCCAAGGATACTATGAAAATTGTGTAAGGAGGTTGACGATGAAGGCAATGTCTGGTCGTATCATAGTGGCCAAGTACATCAAAGAGCCACTCAGGTGCAAGTTCAAGGTCACGTCCACTATCTCCCCCAGTTTTGCTGGATCATCCACCTTCAGATTATCCTGCCCATCATGTGTGATGAAGGTGGGGGCTGTGGGAACTGCACCAAGGAGGTCAGCAAAATGCTCCCCTACAACACTGGCGTATCGTACCAGATGCAACAAAAGTGTGCATTGCTGACAATCATGCATGATCTCCATCCCCCAAAAACACAGTTGCAGGACCAAGGTCCTTCATCCTGTAGGCAACCTGAAGGACTGTCTTGGCCTCCTTCACGACCTCCATAGAAGGAGACATAATCAGGAGGTCGTCCATGTAGACCTAGATGACGGTAAAGCTCTCAACTTTCCATGTGAGAAAGAGGGACGGGTCAGCGTCATTGTGCACGTAACCGGCATTTGTCAGCGTGTGGATGATCTCTAAGTTCCAGCATTTGGGTGACTGTTTCAAGCCGTACAAGGCCTTTCGCAAACGCCAAACCTTGGTACCGACCTCGAATCCAAGTAGTTGGACCATGTAGATCTCCTCCTCTAAGGTGTAATGGAGGAACGTGTTGTTCACATCCATCTGGTGTAGCTCTCAGTCATGGTGGGCAACAACCCCGAACAGAGTGCGAGCGATGGTCATGCAGCCAACGGGTGCAAAGGTGTCAGTGAAATCTACACCCACAACTTGTGAGAAACCATGTGCTGTCAGTCGAGCCTTGTAGCGATCCAGGGTGCCATCAGGCTTCACCCTCTTTCAAAAGACCAACTTGGCCTTTACACCCTTCCGCCTAGGTGAGAGGTCGACAAGCTCATAGAGACCGTGCTCACGGATGGCTCTCGTCTCATCCTCATAAGAAGCACACCACAAGTCTGCATATTGAGCTGAGAGGGCCTCCTTCAATGTGCTTGGATCAGGCGTTGTTCAGGTTGAGCTCCAGATGGCAAAGACACACGTCTCCGGACTTGGTCTGACCACGACAAGTTGGACTACAGCATCTCAAGAAACCGAGAACTCTCGAGAGACCAGCTCATGGCCGACAAGACATGCTGGATGTACCTCAATGTAATCCACCTGGACACTCAAGTCAAGGGCCTTTGTGCCAGGATTGGCACTTTGAACACTACAAGTCGGGCGTCTAGGCGTTGAGTCAGTAGTCCCCTAGAGGCCAGTGGTTAGAGACGGCCACCGAGCCCGTGGGAGTAGCCAGATGCTAAGGCACTCACCTCAGCCTACGAAGAAGGCTACAGGCCCATAGCCGCAATGGGAACAGATACATGCAGACCAACGTCATGTAGGAGAAGCCCCCAAAATCAAAAGACTCTAGAAGACAGCAATCAGATCGCATAGTGCAAACCGCATCCTCCATGATGCGGTTCGAACACTCAGACACACAATTTTGCTATGGCGTAGTAGGGGCAGAGAATTGATGAAAGTTACCGTGCTGAACAAAGTAGATATCCATCTCGTCAAATAACTCGACACCATGATCAAAGCAAAACGTATGCAGGGTGTGACAAGACTGATTCTCAGCCATCACAAGCTATGGGCAGACCACCAGGGCGGCATCGCTCTTATGGCTGAGGCTGTAGACCCACCACATCCGTGTGAAGTCATCGGTCAGGGTGACAACATATTCAACATATTGACCACAATTGGAGAAGGACTCGACTGGGAGATGATTGAAAAGGTCCAAGTGGAACAACTTTAGTGGGCGCAGTGCCCGGGAGGAGGAGTCACGGTGAACAGCGATGCATCTTACCTTGGGTGCAAAAAAGACAGTCGATCTTGGACGGCTTCTCAAAGGAAGCCGTGTCAAGACCGAGGGCTGGCTAAGTTTGAATGAGGTTGGACACAGTGTCCGAGCTCATATGGTAGAGGCGACGATGTAACAAGTGCTGGTGCTTAGGGGAGAGAATGTTTGTGATCAACACGCACATAGAAGCGAGAGGGGAAGAATAAACAGAGGGAATGCAACAAGACACATGATAGAGGTCATCAACAAAATAGGCACGAAGCACGATGGCATGTGTTTCAAGATCGGTCACTGTGGCAGATTCAGCAGAGTGTTCAACAGTGAGACTCATCCTGGTGCATGTACGAACAGTGGGCAATATGAGCTTAAGTGCAGGGACAAAAGGCATATCAGAAATGCACAAGGGGCCAGACGGACCATCAAACCGCACAACCCCAACTCCCTACACAGGCAAGGATAGACCAGACCCTGTGCAAACGAGCCAAACGGATGCAATGGGACCGAGCACAATTGATTCACTACGACAACATGTCATGTGATGGGTGACACCAGAGTCAATTATCTAGGTGCCACTCAACTCGTGAACAGTCATCGACACTAAGTAACATGCCACAGAACACTCTGCCTCTGCTGGACACGTACCAGAGGACTCGCGACAACGTCAAATAGCACGGATCTGTGTCTCATCAAGCCAGTCGGTATCATCAGGTACATCCTTTTTGCAGGCCAACTGAGCTCCACCACGAGCATCATCATGGGCAACAGACGTAGTAAGACAAGCTATCTCAAGACAGTTTGGCTATGAAAACACACTTGCACCTCCCTGAGTACAAACCGCAAGCAGCTGACAAAGCTCCGCAATTGTTTGAACCCAATGGTCCATATCACCGTTGTCGCCCAGTGAAACAAAACTGTCTGCTGCAATCATGGTCGTGCCACGTCCCGTCTGTGTGGCCATCAAGGACATTTGTTGCATGTGTGCCGCCTGAATGCCGTGCATGATCTGAATCCAGTCAATTGGCTGCTCACACTGTGTGTAACGGTGAGCGCCTCCACAATTGTAGCAGTGGATTGAACTTCCACTGCCACTACTCGTGGGCTGCTGTTGTTGCTTTTGTTGTCCCTTCCCACTTCGCTTCTTCCCTTTCTTCCCTTGTGCGTTCGTTGTAACGGCCTGAGTGTGGTCACTTGGGGTAGAGGAGGAGGACGATGCGGTGAAGGTGGTACTATTAAACTAGGACAGAGGTGTAGGAGGAGTCGCAGTCATTACTGCATTAATTGGACCATGCGGATGGACGATGGCAGCCTCATGAGTCAATGTGGTTTGGAGGAAGTACCGATGGGCCCGAGGAAGCGGCTGTAGTGACTTTGACAACTCAGACAGAGTCACACGGCCAAAGTATGTAAAGAGAAGATGGCGAGATAACATGCTGGGAACCCCACCTCACGTGTGTTATCCTCCATCTCCTCCGCATCCCAAGTGTGAACAAGTGATGAGGGGTGCTGAGGCCACGATGTTGTGTAGGGTGTAGACTAATCAAGGGATGGTGCAACTTTAGCAGGTCCTGCTGGTGTTGGCTGTGAGGCCCCTAGACGACCCCTCAGCAACTCTGTGATCTCCTGTAGCACATCCATCTGACGCTACTACTGGCGGTGCATCTCCTCCTACATCGGACGAAGCTCGTCGATCGTGAGTGACTGCGACCATGGACTCATGATACCCAAAGAGGAGGAAGAGAAGGGTCTGCTAGCCCCTTGTCCTTGTCACGGACCGCCAGAATTGATGCTTCTCAGTATGGGTCCAAACGTCAACCTTGTCAGAATCCAAAACGTTTGGCATTTCTCAAAGAGCTGGAACACTCGCAAAAAATGATGTTGCAACCAAAATTTCGGTTGTGTTGGTGCTGACATCATCACCCACAATGATGAAATTAGCGTAACAGTTTTCTAAATGAGGCAACATTTGGAGACATTATGCACCAGAGGATGTTCAATGCGTTGGCTGTGGTTTTGTTTAAAAAAAAACTTCAGAAGTCAAAAATGTCACGGTTTTCTTTTCAGCCCAAAATCCAGAAGATATCTAGATCTGAGAGAAATGTTTCATTTCCTAGACCCTACAGGGCACCAAATGATGTGGGAATCAATGCAATTGATATACTTTTGCAAGATCTTTCTATCGAGACCTCACACGCCAAAAACGGTGGTCTTTGAGACAGTTACACTCTCTCACGTCCAGCGGGTTGATAGAAAACATTAGGGCATGCAGGCCCATGTAAAAAACGTCATGAACTCTGTGTATGTGAGGCAGACAGTGAAGGCTAAATCTGGGAAAGTCTGAAATCCATTAAGAACAAGGAGAAAGTGCAATGAGCCCTACTGAGAGCTTATGTATTGGGGACTGGCGGCTAGCCCACCAGGCCCTGTCATCCTCGTCGCGCCAAAAGGCATGCACGGGGTATACACAGGAACAGTCAACCATGTGCCCAGGTCTCGACCGAGGAGAAAAAATGCAATGTATCCCATACACATCCAGACTCTACGGTGAGACACAAGCATTACCAGCTGGCCAGGCTAGGCAAGTTTACGCCTCCCGAGATGTGGTAACATGTCACCGGACGTCCGGAGACGTGGTAACATGTCACCGGACGTCCGGTGACAGGTTAGCTACATGCAAGCTTTACACATCTGATCACCGATCAGTGCTGGGTCTCCTAAAGCACTGGCACAGACCATCAAGTGCCCGGGTCGCAACCACCAAGGCTGGACGAGTGGTGTCTGAAATACACGAAATCATTGTCTAGTCAGCACAACACGGTTCCCGAGTCTTGGAAGCGACACTAGTACCATCGGGTCTCCTCATCGTACCAATAATCCACCGGATGTGCGGGTCGTAACCCACTAAAAAAACTCTCCTAGCTCCCAACAATCCAACCAGGCTGTCAATACACATTGGTTTTATTTTTCCGGCACTATCGTAGGTGCTAGAGAAGTCTCACAAGACTCCTGAGGCCCGTCGTGTCATCACGCTCTCATCTACCTTATGCCACCAACGTGGGGTACATGGGTAATCCACCTCCGTCGCTCGTGACAGGTAGAAACCACATAAACCAACACTCCCCCTTGGCTGCCATAGCCGTCAACGCAAGAGCAAGTGAGCCAAGACATGGAATGATGGCTCGTGCAAAACCACAGTGAGCATCAAGAAACCACACACATAGCCTGACTCCTTCTCCAAGCACAGAGGGCAAGTGTGATTTCCTAAGGAGCACAATGAAGGGCTCAAGGTCTCCTCGTGACACTAGTACAACCTACCAAGTGACCGGATATCGACCGTACAAGGAGTCTCACACATGCACACACATACTAGCACAAAGCCCATCATCCACAGGTCATAAAGAAAGAGGGTCTCCTTGTGGTAGTGGTACAAACTACTAAGTACCCAGGTTTTGACCAACAGAGCAGTATGATCCACGTGCAATCACACGCNGAGCCAAGACATGGAATGATGGCTCGTGCAAAACCACAGTGAGCATCAAGAAACCACACACATAGCCTGACTCCTTCTCCAAGCACAGAGGGCAAGTGTGATTTCCTAAGGAGCACAATGAAGGGCTCAAGGTCTCCTCGTGACACTAGTACAACCTACCAAGTGACCGGATATCGACCGTACAAGGAGTCTCACACATGCACACACATACTAGCACAAAGCCCATCATCCACAGGTCATAAAGAAAGAGGGTCTCCTTGTGGTAGTGGTATCAACTACTAAGTACCCAGGTTTTGACCAACAGAGCAGTATGATCCACGTGCAATCACACGCATGTGGTGTGCAAAGACCCCTCGTCATGCAACTCTTGTAATGTCGTGACCGGACGACTTCTACACAACACTCCCCCTTGGCAAAGGAGCCTGACGCCGATGTCCTGAATCAAGGTGCTGATGTTGTACTGGCCAGAACTGATGCCAGAAACAGCTGCTCACTCCAAAAAGCACTGACATGGATAACTCCTCTCTCTACAATCCTCGGAAAGCAACGTGTCATCAGTATACCATGACAGAATTTCTCCCCCTGTCATGCACGAGTCTGCTGCCATCTGAAGGATGGAGCTCTGGCTGCCGCCATAGTTGCAGTCTCTACACCTAACGGAGCATGCCAATCATTGTGAGGCCGCCACAAGTCCCAATCCTCAGTCTCTCCTCTCTCTGTTGTATAGTAGTGCATCAGGGTAACCCGGAGGACAGGAAGTGGGCAAGCAGCCCGCAGTCGTGGATGAAGTGGCGGAGTTAGCCTCCAAGCCGGCATGGAGAACCCTGTGTTGAAAAATTGCCCCTCCGCATGTCCAAGTGCGGCGCCGGGAGGCGCCGACAAGCCGCCAGAAAGTAGAAACTCCGCGCCGGCGGATCTGGTGACTTGAGAATTGCTTGGATCCTAAAATGTATGATTTTCCCGTAAATTTCACAAGTTGTTGAATCCGGTGGAAGTTGTTTTGCTGGAATCGGACAAGTATCGAGGGAGATATGGCCTTCCAAAGTTGGGGTGTGCGCAGCGGCTCTGGGAGCCGGCTGCAGCTCGAAATCCGGTGGATAATCGACCGGATTGAGTAACAAAAGTACCATCTGGAGAAATTGCTCCGGAAGGCCTGCCGAGGCGTCCGGTGGATAATCCTCCTGATCAGGTGGATCATTCACCGGATCCTATAGTGCAGGCTGTTACTGAGGGACTTGGCCAAAATCATGGCTCGGTGTCCGAAACTCAGAAGTACGTTTTGTTACTCGGAAACTTTGTCAAAATTCTGACTACGGGTCCGCAAACATGTTTCGAACCTCGTCACACCCCATCACCAAACTCGACCCAAAAGTGGGTAGGGTGCGTGGAAACAGTGCAGGGGACCCATACATCACGTGCTATGGGATCTGCGCCTTGGGAAAGGCTCTTCGCACGTGAAGGAAGGCGTCACGGCGAGTGGCGGCGTCAGGCTTCTGTGGTGGGTGAGACCTGCGCTTCAGCAAGCGTAACTTGGGCTACGCTCGGCCGAATCGTACACGGTTTGGTGCGTTGGAAATCTCATGACTAGCCCTATACGTTTTGTGATCATGTCCATGTTCAAAAAATAATACAAAACTGCATTATTCCCTACTCAAAAGTGATTGTCTCTAATTGCCTGCTCACATAGCGTGAGGCAACCAGAAAGTTCACGCTTTGTCTCAGATTCGCCCAAAACAGAAGACGTAAACCAGTAGAGTCTATCAGACCAATGTCAGGACCGCACCACATGGATCCATCCTAAGAAAGGGTTATGGGCCCACGGGTCTGATAGCCTCCAACATTCACGTCTTCCGCAACGCACGGGATCGTCATCGTGGACATCGCCGTGAAGTTCTGAGAACACGCCGGAGTAGCAGCTGCACACATGGCGTAGAAGGAGACGTAGCCCATTCAGAAGTATGCGGGCGGCCCAGTCTTGGGGCTATGGAGGTGGCACTTTGAGCTGCACCTCTCACATAAGGGGCTACTGGATGCCATTTTGGGAAAGGAGGTGCTCACAAAGGCGACTGCTACGGACGCGGAGGAGCAGGCCTTAAAAAAGAAGAACACGGTGGCGCTCATGCTCCTGGTGTCCATGACAGCCGAGTCGCAGTGGGGCTACTTCCAAGGTTGCAAGCTAGCAACCAAAGCTCAGCAAAAGCTCTGCGCCATCTACCAATCCAAGTCACTTGCAAAAAACAATCTTCGCAATGAAGCGGCTCCTTACGGTGAGAATCGAGGAGGGAGATGATGTCATCTCCGCCATGCATCTGATTGAGTTGCTCGCCTGACAATGCAATAATGTGGGGTGGAAGATCGACACGTAGCTGAAGGCGATGGCCCTCCTCATGGCCCTACCTGACGGTTGGGGTCCACTCAACACCGTTCTCGGAGGATGGTCGGAGGACAAGCTTACCTACGGCGCGGTCGCGGAGTACATCCGCAACGAGGCGCAACGATGGAGCTGCAAGGATTCCTCATTGGCCCTCGTCACCAAAACGGGTGGTGGCGGAACCGAGGGCAAAGGAAGCGGCGGAAAGGGGGGCGACAAGAAGGGAGCCAAGAAAGGAGCATGCCGCAATTGCGGCAAGGAGGGGCATTGGGCCCGTGAGTGCCCGGAGGAGGCGAAGACCGGCGGCAAAAACAGCAAGGGCAGGTCGCTCCACAATGGCAACAAGAACCACATCCTCAAGAAGGCCAACAGGCGGTGCCTGGATTCCGGGGCCGANCCTCTATGTCAATGGTGGTCGCGAACGACAAAGTCGAGCCGGCGGCCGGCCAAGGCAACGTGGAGGTGGAAGTCGTGGCGGGCGGTAAGAAGGAGCTGTGCACAATTTGTGATATGTAGCACGTCCCCGGCCTGGCTGACATCCTGAGTGTCAACCCCTTGAAGGAAAAGGGGTATGAGGTGCTCTTCCGCAGGAAAGGTGCAGTGGTGCGCATTGACAGTGATGGCGAGGTCGTGCTGGAGGCGAAGTACGAGGGCGGTCTCTACATCGTGGAGACCAAGGTCGTCCCCACGGCATCGGACGCAGCGGACTCGCAGGAGCGCGTCGTTTACATGGCCAAGGGAGGAAGCGCTGATCTGGAGCTCTGGCACCGACGGTTGGGGCATTCGGCGCCCGCAGCCGTTAAGGAGATGGCGAAGCGCGACATGGTGCGCGGCCTCGTCATCGACGGTGCAGACGCAGCAACAGATGCAGTAGCGCACAAAAAGTGCATGCCTTGTATTTTGGGCAAGGCGCAACGCAAGCCGTTCAACGAGAACAAGGCTCGGGCAAAGGACCTGTTGGATGTCGTACATAGCAACGTGTGCGGACCGTTCAAAACACCGTCAAACAGCCGCTTGAGATATTTTGTCACCTTCATTGACCACTGCAGCAAATAGCTCATGAAGCGGAAAGGCGAGGTCATGGACCAGCTAAAGGTGTACGTCACAAAGGTGGAGAGGCAGACTGGCCGAAAGGTCAGAGTGCTACGCAGCGACAATGGCCGAGAGTATGTGGGCTGTAGTAGGTGGATAAACTAGTAAGGAATCAAGTGGGAACCAACTCTGCCGTATTCGCCACAGTCCAACGGAGTGGCAGAGCGGGCAAACCAGACGCAGTTTAACATGGTGCGGACCATGCTTGTGGATGCAGGGTTGCCGCGAGGGCTTTGGGCGCAGGCTGTGTGTACAGCAAGATACACCATCAACCTCACCCCAACAGCAGTGCTGAAAGGTAAGGGCAGCTGGAAGACGCGGGAAGAGGTTTGGAGCGGGTGCAAGCCAAACGTTGCGCACCTGAAAGTGTTCGGGTGCAAAGCGCACGCGATGGTGCATGGGGCACAATGACGCGACAGCAAGCTGGAACCGCAGGCAAAGCCGTGCTTGTTCCTTGGCTACAAGAGCGTGCAAAAGGCGTATCGGCTCTGGGACCCGCACATGCAAGAGATCATCCACAGCCGTGACGTTGAGTTGAACGAGCAATAGAGCTTCAGCAGCAGCAGCAACGACATGAGCGTCGGGAACAGGCCAAAACAGGGATAGTGGTTCCAATTCCTTGACTACGAGGAGGAGCTGGTGGACGCGGAGGTCGATGATGCGGCGTCGGAGCGCGGCGGTGTAGCAAGTGCAGTAGCCGACGTAGAGGACTCCGATGATGCAGCTGGGCTGGAGGTTTGGCGGAATGATCTGTCGAAGGAGGCATTGTGGGTGCCAAAGCGTGCACTCCCGGCGGAGTTCGCGTCCGGCGTCAGAGAAAAATCCTCCAAATGCGCCGCCTGCCCGGTTGATGGTTCACCGGAGCGGGAGGGATCCTCGAGGAGCTGTCCGGTCGATGACTCACCAGAACGAGCAGAGTCGGAAGGATCGCAGCAAAGCGAAGAGACGCCACCAAAACTGCCATGTCGCAGCGGGAGGCAGCGGAGAGCAGGGAAGCATTTCAACACAGGCACCGGTCGATGGATCAGCATGACGCGGTGCATGCTGGCTGTATCAATAGAGCCGACAACCATGCAGGACGCGCATGCACAGCCCAAAGGGAAGCAGTGGGATGCCGCCATCAAGTCGGAGTTGGCGTCCATTGCTGAAAACGACACGTGGTAGCTGGCTGACAGGCCGAAAGACGCCAAGGTCATCGGCTCCAAATGGGTCTTCAAGACCAAGTTCACAAAAGAAGGTGTGGTCAACAAGTACAATGCACGGCTCGTGGCGAAGGGGTACGCACAGCGTAAGGGGCGAGCACTACAATGAGACGTTCGCCCCCGACGCCAAGTTCATAAGCATCCGTGTGATCCTTGCGGTGGCAGCCGCGAAGGACATGAAGCTCCACCAAATGGACGTAAAGACTGCCTTCCTCAATGGCATCATCGAAAAAGAAATCTATATGGAGGTGCCCGAGGGGGTGGAGGCGCCGGAGGGCAAGATGCACAAGCTGCGCAAGTCCTCGTATGGGCTAAAACAATCGCCCCGATGCTTGTACCAACATATGGACAGCTTCATGGCACAACTCGGCTTCAAGCATTGTGAGGCGGATCACAGCATGTATGTGCAGCACAGCAAGAAGCTCCATCATTTTCTTGCACTCTATGTAGACGATCTGATCTTGTGCTCCTCAGACCTGCCGAGCCTACAGAAGCTAAAAGAGCAGCTGAGCAGCAGGTTCCAGATGTCGGACATGGGGGAGCTGGAGTTCTACCTCGGGGTGAGCATCACGCGAAACCGGAGGGCGCGCACGCTTGAGCTGGGGCAGGCCAAATACATGGCCAAAGTGCTGAAGCGATACGGCATGGAGGACTGCAAACCAGTCTGCAATCCGGTCTCCATGACCTGTGAACTAGTTTTGGCAATGGCGCCGCAAAAAAAAGAAGAGTGGGAGGATATGGCAGCGGTGCCCTACCAATCGGCGGTGGGCAGCCTCATGTATGCCAGGATGGCGACTCGACCGGACCTGACCTACGCGGTGGGCCAAGTGAGCAGGTACGTGGCCGATCCAGGGCCAATACACTGGCAGGCACATCCTCTGCTACCTGCAGGCGACGCGGCATGCGCGCCTGCNGCTTCATGGCACAACTCGGCTTCAAGCATTGTGAGGCGGATCACAGCATGTATGTGCAGCACAGCAAGAAGCTCCATCATTTTCTTGCACTCTATGTAGACGATCTGATCTTGTGCTCCTCAGACCTGCCGAGCCTACAGAAGCTAAAAGAGCAGCTGAGCAGCAGGTTCCAGATGTCGGACATGGGGGAGCTGGAGTTCTACCTCGGGGTGAGCATCACGCGAAACCGGAGGGCGCGCACGCTTGAGCTGGGGCAGGCCAAATACATGGCCAAAGTGCTGAAGCGATACGGCATGGAGGACTGCAAACCAGTCTGCAATCCGGTCTCCATGACCTGTGAACTAGTTTTGGCAATGGCGCCGCAAAAAAAAGAAGAGTGGGAGGATATGGCAGCGGTGCCCTACCAATCGGCGGTGGGCAGCCTCATGTATGCCATGATGGCGACTCGACCGGACCTGACCTACGCGGTGGGCCAAGTGAGCAGGTATGTGTGCGATCCAGGGCCAATACACTGGAAGGCGCATCCTCTGCTACCTGCTGGCGACGCGGCACGCGCGCCTGCGGTTCGACGGCAAGGGGCGGGCAGACCCCTTGCGTCTGGTCTGCTACACGTATGCAGACTACGTTGGGGATGTGGACAAGCGGAAGTCCACATGTGGCTACTTGTTCTTCCTCGCTGGTGCAGCGGTCTCGTGGTGTAGCAGGAAGCAGGACTGCGTCGCCACCTCCACAGTGGAAGCAGAATACATCGCGCTTGCATAGGCGGTCAAGGAGGCGATGTGGCTCCGCACGTTGTTGGGGGAGCTGGGCGTGTCGCAGCTGGAGCCTACGGTGGTGCAAGAGGACAACACTGGCTCCATCTCGCTAACCAACAACCCGATGCAGCACAGAAGGATAAACCATATTGACGTGCATTACCACTACGCACGGGACATGGTCGAGAAGGGGCAGGTGGTGCTGCAGCATTGAAGCACGCACAACATGCTTGCGATTTACTTGACCAAAGCGCAACCCAAGGACCAGCACGCCATGAGCATGGCCGGACTTGGGATGATCAGCTATGATGGGCTGGAAGGTGCAGCGGAAGATGAGTGAGAGCAAACAAGAGCAGCAGCCATGGCAGGTGCAAGGGGGAGAATGATGAAAAATTGCCCCTCCGCATGCCCAAGTGCGGCGCCGGGAGGCGCCGACGAGCCGCCAAAAAGTGGAAACTCCGCGCCGGCGGATCTTGCGAGTTGAGGATTGCTCACATCCTAAATTGGATTATTGCCCCGTACAGTTTACAAGTCGTTGAATCTGGTGGAAGTTGTTTTGCCAGAATCGGACAAGTATTGAGGGAGATATGGCCTTCCAAAGTTGGGGTGTGCGCGGCGGCTCTGAGAGCCGGCTGCGACTCGAAATCCGGTGGATAATCGATCAGATTGAGTAACAGAAACATCATCTGGAGAAATTGCTCTGGAAGGCCTGCCGAGGTGTCCGGTGGATAATCCTCCTGATCAGGTGGATCATTCACCGGATCCTGTAGTGCATGTTGTTACTGAGGGACTTGGCCAAAATCATGGCTCGACGTCCGAAACTCAGTAATACGTTTTGTTACCCGGAAAACTTGGTCAAAATTCTCACCACAGGTCCGCGGACAGGTTTCGAACCTCGTCACACCCCATCACCAAACTCGACCCAAAAGTGGGTAGGGTGCGTAGAAACAATGCAGGGGACCCATACATCACGTGCAATGGGATTTGCGCGTTGAGAAAGGCGCATTGCACGTGAAGGAAGGCGCCACGGCAAGTGGCGGCGTCAAGCTTCTGTGGTGTGTGAGACCTGCGCTTCGGCAAGCGTAACTTGGGCTACGCTTGGCCGAATCGCACACGGGTTGGTGCGTTGCGAAGCTCATAACTAGCCCTATAAATGTCCATGCT
>SZWC01020695.1:0-11369 GCA_023375785.1 Penium margaritaceum
AGAGAGAGAGAGAGAGAGAGAGAGAGAGAGAGAGAGAGAGAGAGAGAGAGAGAGCACTCAAAGTCTAAAGTTAGTGCCATAACTACAGTTGGAAGTGACTAATGACTGAGTTGACAGAAAGAATGAGGTTAGGTGAGAGACCCCTCCCGCACTAACCTACGCCCTCACCTCTCTGATGCTTGTTACTCAGTCTGCCAACCAATCAGGAAAATGCACTATTTTTTGGCATGTGGGGTTTTCTCGGTGATTCCTGCCAGGGAAGCGACAGCCCCAAACCCGGGCGTCATCTGTTTTTCCTTTATAAATGGACCATACCAAAATATGCGCACTACAAACGCAGTCGTGCAATCAGAATTAGCTAGAACAATCACACACGAGAGTTTGTGGCTCCCTAAACCTCTACAAACCCTATGCTACTCAGAGTAGCCGCCTTTGACTATCGATGACATGAGTGACGGTGGCTGCTGCCGATGGAGCTGTGCGTGCACTGCTACCAAGTGGGAGACTCCACAAGAGGAGAAGGAAGCCACGACTCTCACAACGATGCGACATCCCCTTTATCTCTTAGCACCCGCCGCCGTCAACGTCCGCCGAGTTAGTCGTTTGCACGAGCTTGTACAGCAACTGCGAGGTCACAACACAGATCTATGAGACAGTGCATTCCCAAATCACAAGAGCCACCAGGGAAGCCACGGCGTGGCATCCGTCACAGCTGTTGTAGGTGCCCTATGGCAACTATACGACCCACTACGACAGTATCAGGAACGGCAGGGACATGTGCACCGTCTAATGTTGCTGCGCCCAACGCACCTGAAGACATAGTTGATGTTGTTGCAAATGCCGCCAAAGTAGAGGCGGATACTGCGGCTACCACCCCCCATGCAACCCTATGCGTGACCAGGGCTCCAAGAGGAGTAAAAGTTGGTGATGCCGGTCACAGAGAGACACTAGGAGCTAGGAGCTATGAAGGATTTAGAATGTGGTGGGGTCCGATGACACCGACGGGTTTTGAGGGGATAGAGAGAAGAGAGTGTTTGTTTTCACGCATCTCTCTTTGTACTCTGTTGTGTCCTCCCGGCTTGTGTACATTGGCGTGCAGATGGCTGCCGGCGAGACACAGCGCTGCTAGAGTGTCGTCTGGTGGAGCTGACGCACACTGAGGCCTACACGCATTTTGCTGGAGCCTCCTACCTCCATCGTGCTCGGCTCCATCGGCAGACCTCCTCGGCAGTCGTGCCGCCCCGTAGTCATTTTTGCTGCATATGCTGTCTGCATGCGTCCCGTGCTGGGTCTGACTCTGCTATTGCATCTACATCGCCATGTTCTGCTTAGAATCCAAGTTTCATATCTTTGGGGCACTGTTGGGACCGGGGACTAGCGTGACGCTGCCTGGGTTTAGGTGGCTATAACTGATTGTTGCTACTTTTCTAGGTGATTCTAACCACACGACTGCGTTTGCAGTGTGCGTATTATGGTATGGTTCAGTTTTCAGCCAAAACGGACGACGCCCGGGTTTCGGGCTATCGACTGTTACGCAGGGCTCACCGAGAAAATCCTGCCTGCAAGAAAATAGGTCATTTTTCTGATTGGCTCAGAAACTGAATGACAAGCTCAATAGAGCTGGGGGGGAGCTAGACTTTGGATTGGTCTCCCATTGATTCTCATTCTCACTTCCTAATAAGTCATTTCCAGTTTTCAGCTGTTGTCTCGGGCTACCTCTGGCGCACGTGTTTTTAAGAAACAACACCGAAGCTCTGAGACTTAAAATCTGGTGCAGCAGACTAAGGGGCCAGCCTAAGCAACAAGTGTGGGCTCCCGCACGCTGCATCAACAACGCTGATGCCCCAACCTGCACCATTAGGTATTCAAGCTTGGTATCCAAGCCAAAGCACAGCAGAAGCACTAGAACACCGGCAAACAGATCCATTCAACGCCGGCGGTCCTAGAATGTGCCTGTGCAAGGGAAATGTTGCTACATTTTTACTTGTAGCATTGATCCGCCGGGTGGCGACTTCAAAATGCTCCTGAAGCTGGGGAAATGCTGGTGTAAGTTTATTCGGTAGCACTGACCCCACGGCAATGGTAGCATTGGTGGACTCGCGGCCGGCACAACCGACCGACGCTGGAGTGGCGCCGACGCACTTGGCGACGACACTGCCAAGAAAGCGACTGTGCATCCACTGTTGCCAATGCGACAGCAGCAGCAGCACGTAGCAATCAGCACACAGCTAGCAAGCAAGAGCTACTATAGCGAGCAATAGCTGCTGCAGCAAGCAACAGTAGTGGCAACAGCAGGCTGCAGCCGCAACTAGAAGCAGGAACAAGCAGTCAGCTGTAAGCAATAGCAGCAGGGGGCAAAAGCAGCAGAATCGAGCAGCGAGCATCGAGTAGCGAGCAACAGTAGCAACAACCTGCAACAGCAATAAGAGCTGTAGTAGCAGCAGCCGTATGAGTAGCAGTAGTGGCAACAACAACAGAAGCTAGAGTGATGTCAGCCGCGAGCGTTAACATCACTATTGATGTCAGCAACAGCAGCAACAACAACAACAACAACAGATACAATAGCATAACAGCTAATGCAGCAGCAGCTATAGCAGAAGTGCAACAGCCACTGTTGATGTCACCCAACCTCGGCTGATGTCACTGTTGACATTCCTATTGACATCAGCCGCATTACTGACGTCACTGCCGAAATCATTGTTGACGTCACTACTAACGTCACCAACAAGTTCAACACGACAAAAAAAAACGGAGGGAACCATGGCTGAAAGTGAGGAGGGGTCCTCATATGCGGGGGGACCCATTGGTCATCCCTCTCTACAGCAACTGCAGCAGCAATAGTAAAAACAATACCAGCAGTAGTTGTTGTTGCTGCACCAGCAACAACGGCAGAAGTAGCACCTACTACTACAGCTGCTGCCGTTGCACCAGCAATAGCAATAGCAGCAATAGATGCTAATACTATAGCCACAGCAGCAGCAGTAGCAGCAAGAGAAGCAGCAGCAGATATAGCCATTATAGTAGGCACTGCAGCAGTAGCTGTAGCAGCAACAACAGCAACAACCGTAGTAGTAGCTGTAGTAGCAACAACAGTACTAACACCCTACATAATTTGTTGTTGGCCTTACTACCTCAAACGATCCGCTAGCTGCCATACGCTTGTAGCTCGGAACGCTAACGCAACAGCTAGCGGAACTGTAGGTACCAACACAGCTACCGTGGCAGCACTCGCTGCAACAGCAACAGGAATGGCAGCAACATCAGCAGTTGCCGACCTTCCCTCCAACTGGGCATGCTAGTCCCATTGTTTCCTTTGCTACACAGTATCTAGCTCATCAGCATACCTAGCACCAAAGGTAGACTATGTCTTCAGTCCTAGGCCTCGCTCTGGGTGTTGGCCACAGGCCAAAGAACTTTGAGACCCCGCTCCCGCCGCTCCAGACTGGCGAGTAGTTCCCGATCTAGGAGCTCAGCTTCCGCATTTGGGCGCAGGGTGAGGGCATATGGCCATACTACGGCATGCCCTACAACTCCACCCAGGACAACCAGGTGTATGATGATGGTCGCTCTGCACGTGCCCTTGTCCACATCGCCCCTCCGGCTTCACGTCTTGCTCTCGAACCCTTCCTTGGCGACATCTCCACCGGCGGCCTCCCTGACCTCGCAGCGGCGTGGCACATCCTCACGCACCCTCATTGCCTTTCTAGCGATGGTGAGACCATCAGCTTGCTTTGGGAATTCAACTCCCTCCATAAGGGTGAGACCGAGATGGCCACCTCCTACTAGCAGCGGGCAAACCATCCTTCTCCACCTGGGAGACACTACACCACCCCCCCTATCTGCGCTCCTCACCATCAAGCGTGGCGTAGCCAGCGTGTTTGCTGACGTCTTTGTCCATTACACCCAAGACGTTCTTGCCATGATGGTTGCCTAGGGCACCCTCATGCCCTAGGCATACAAGCTCTTTCTCGAATTGAGGAGGCCCTTCAGGAGTACCACATCTCGTGCACGGAGGCCCTGGCCTCTCCTATCCCTGCCTTGGTGACTATTTCCACCCTTACAGCAGCTACGTTCTCCAGCTCTGCATCATCCATTAAGAAGAAAGGTAGGGGCAAGAAGGGCAAGGGCCCATAGCAGCAGTCGAGCAGATCCAGTGGCGACAGCTTAGTCTGCCACAACTATGGCCAATCAGGACACGTGTGGTACACGTGTCCACTCCCGACAGATAAGGCGCACGTCATCACCATGCATTGCGAGCGTGAGCACCGCCTTGCCACCACGGCCATGACTGTCGCTGCTCCTGTTGTGTCTATGCCGCCCCCTCACTTTTACCCTCTGAGAGTTCAGTCGTAGCATCATCTACAACCGTCGGCGCCTGCTCTTCCGTCACCGGCGCCTCCCTCCTCCTTCCTAGACTCTGCTGCCGTCACGTCGCAGTCAGTCTACTCCATCGTGCCCTCCACCTGTGAGCGTCATTTGGAGCCGTTCATCGCACTCTAGCTCGGACTGCCTCACTCTCCTCCCAAGGGAAGTGCGAGTTGTGTCGTCGCTGGTCACCTTGCCCTGCCATGCATGACAAATTCCAAGCTGTAGCCGGGCCTTGTACCTTTGTCCATTCCATTCTCTGTCGTTTTCTCTCCACCTGCTCCTCTTTGTGATGACATCGCCTGGCTGGATGACTGGCAGTCCTGGTTGGCATCCCCATCCATTGCGTCCTCATCCCTTGCCCGCTTTCATGTGATCGTTAGCGACCTGGCGACACCGGTCCAGGATCCTACCGAGACCCGGATCATCGACTCCAGAGCCACACATCACATAACGGCCCAGAGTGAGGCCTTCAGTGTCCTTGGCCCCGTTACCAATGTCTTTGGGGTTTGGAAGGGTTCTGATCAGGTCTTACCCGTTCGCGTCGTTGGAGTGGTTCGTTTGCGTGGTCTTGTTGGGGATGTCTTTCTGACCGATACCCTCTTCGTTTCCGGTCTTGAGCTCAGCCTCCTATTCGTCACTGCCCTTGAGCGCATGAGCATGGACATACTACGCTGGCATGGTGTTGGCATTATGTTATTGCGTCCATCCGGTTCTGTCGTCTTGCATGCCACCGCCCGTGGCAACTAGTGGCACGTGACGCGCATGTTCGTGTCTCCCTCTGTCCCAACCCCATCGGCTGACACAGGCCACGTGTTTGTTACTAGCACACTCCCTTCGGAGCACACACATCTCCTGCATGGCCACCTCTATCACATCCACTTTGTCGCTGTTGACAGCATGCTCCACACGCAGCCAACCAAAGGCCTTGAGCCAAACTCCTTTCCACAATCGTGTCCCACTGAGTGCATTTGAGTGTGCTCAAGGGTAGATGCATCGGTCCACCTACCCCCTGTCCTCCTCTTGTGCATCCGCCACACTAGACCTGGTCCACTCTGATATCATGGGTTTCCTTTCGAGAGAGTCTCTCAGTGAACACGGACGCTATGTCCTCACCCTCATAGACGACTAGAATCGCTCTCACTAGATCAGCTGTCTTCACCGGAAGAGCGATGCCGCCCCCACCATTTGGGACTGGCCTGTCCGCACTGAGCGTGAGTGCGGTCGCCCTCTCTGTCGCTTTTGCGCTGATCACGGTGGGAAATTTATGGGGAAGACCACACTCTTCCTCACTTTCCGTGGTATCCATCATGAGACGTCGACGCCTTACACGCCAGCACGGAACGACTTCTATGAGTGGTGGAACCGCACCATGGCCGACGACGTCCGCACCATGTGGATTGATTCTGGACTCTCTGATGGCTTCTACTTCAAGGCCATGACCTACATGGTGTGAACCGGATTCCCCACGGACCCCTTCCTCGGCAGGCCACACCATACCAACACTAGTGCGCCGAGCGAGCTCACCTCCGCCCGGCTTGCGTCTGGGGCTCCTTAGCCATTGTGTGGTTACTTTTCCAACACCAGGGCGACAAGCTCCAGCCTCGCGGCCATCCTTGCACCTTCCTTGGCGTCTTGCATCAGCGAAGGAGTGGTACTTCTTGGATCCCTCCCGGTGTTGCATCATCTAATCTCGGGATGCTCTCTTCTTTGAGGACCTATTTCCTCGCAACCTCGTTTGCTCCAAAGCAACGATGTCCCTACCGTCCTGTGGGGGAGTGGTGGGTCCGTCCTCCATCCAGCCGCTTCAGGCATCACATCGTCTGCACCCGCCGGTCCTCGCGGGCCGGCTGCCCCGCACGTGTCTGCCTGTCCCTCCGGGCCAACTACGTCATCCGCATCCGCTGACCCTTCTGAGACGGCCGCCCCGTCTGCATCTGCTGGCCTCTCTGAGCCGGCCGCTCCGTCTGTGTCTGATGGCCCTTCTGAGCCGGTCTCCTTGTCAATGTCCACTGACCTCTCTAAGCCGGCCGCTCCATCCGTGTCCACCAGCCCCTCCGGGCGGGCTCCCCCGCCCGTGCTCGCGAGCTCATCCGGTCCGGCTGCCCCGTCCTAGTCCGCTCGCCCCTCTGAGTTGGTCGTCCCGTTCTTGTCCGCTGGCCCCTCTGAGCCAGCCGCTTTGTCCATGTCCGCCAGCTCCTCAGGGCCGGCTTCCCCGCTAGTGTCCCCCAACACCTACGAGCCGGCTGCCACGTCCGTTTCCGCCAGCCCCTCCGGGCCTGCAGCTTCGTCCATGCAGGCACGTTGCACACGTGGTCCAGGGGGGATTCTCCGACCCAGGCCGAAAGTGAGCACTCAGGCCACCGCCTTGCGCTCTCTCGTGCCACAACCCCTTGTCACCCCACGAGGCTCCTTGCCTCCAGGCAGACCCACTCCCACAGTCCTGAATGGGAACCCTTGCACCAAAGCGCTTGGCTTGGCCACATTGTCATTTGTCACCGACCTGCGTCCAAGGTTGGCCTTGGGCTACGCCTTGCTCCATCAGGAGCACCGACGTGCCATAGCGGCTACACTCACGTGCATACCACCTGGGACGGGAGATGCACACACCCTCACTGTCCGCCCCATGGTACAATGAGAGGACCCAACCACCCTTTGTGAGACTTGGGCGTCTCCTAAGGTTGCACACTTGGAAGCTGCATGCACTAACAAGCATGCCTTCATTTGGCAACATCATGTCTACGGGCTTGTTGACCTTCCCCTTGGCCAAAAGGCCATCGGCACCAAGTGGGTCCTCTGACAAAAGTGGAAGCCAGACGGATGCCTGGACAAGTACAAGGCCCGTCCTATGGCCAAGGAACTTGCCCAGGTCCCTGGGGTGAACTATGACCAGATCTTCGCCCCGGTTGGTCGGTTCTCCACTAGCCAGGCGTTGTTCAACCTGGTTGCCCACCACCGGTGGGAATTGCATTAGATGGATGTGAGCAACGCCTTTCTCCATGGCTCATTGGAAGGTAAGGAGCTCTACATGGTGTAGCCTCTAGGCTTTGACGATGGCTCTGGCAAGGTGTGGAAGATGTGAAACACCCTCCATGGCATCAAGCACTCAGCGCACTACTAGAACCAAGAGATCATTTGTAAAATTCTCAACAGCGGCCTCCGTTACAACAGTGCCGACCCTGCACTGTTCGTCGGTCCGCGAGGCCAAACCTTTGTCGTTGTCCTAGTCTATCTCGACGATCTGCTCATCACAACACCGGATGCAACTGCCATCCAGAGGGTCAAGGACATACTGCATGTCACCTACCAGATGAAGGACCTCGGATCCGCACGAGTCTTTCTAGGCATGGAGCTTGAGCAGGATTGCTCCATGGCTGTCCAGCACGTCCATCAGGTGGCCTACATCCAGACCTTGTCCGGGCGCTTCGTTAAGGACCTACCCCTCATGCCAAGAGCATCTTCACCCATGTTGCCTGACGGTCAGGTGAAGTTGACGAGCTCTGATCCAATCATGTTGGGGGAACCAGTAGACGTGATCACATACCTACGTGTCATCAAGTCACTAATGTTCCTGGCAACGACGACGCGCCCAGACATTGCGTTCACTGTCAACCTCATGGCCTAGTTCTCTCATAGCCGTGTCACCTCCACTTTGAGGTCACAATCCGAGTACTACGTTATGTCGTCTAGATCCCACGGCGAGGCCTCATGTCCTGTCAACAGCCGTCCGTTGTTGCGGTGGGCTACATCGACAATGACGTGCCCGACAGTCCGGACGGTAAGAGTCGTACTGGCTGGATCTTTCTTGTTGGCGGCACAACTGTGTCTTAGCACTTCGGCAAGTAAAGCTGCATTGCACACAACACTACTGAGGCTGAGTATGTGGTCCTTGGTTCCGGTGCATGTGAGAGCATGTGGCTATGTTGTCGGTTGTCCAAGTTGCATCAGTCAATCCCGTCCATCACGTTGCATTATGACAATCAGAGTACCATGGCCATTGCTGACAATGACTGCATGCATCACACTCGCACAAAGCACAACAACGTCAAGTATCACTATGTGTGTTCATTGTTGCATGACAGCAACATCAGCATTGTGTGTATAGAGACGGCACGGAAGTTGGCTGAATTCTTGACCAAGGTACTAAAGCGTGACTTGTTCAAGAGGGTTGTGAGTGCGGTTGGTGTGCGTCCGTGAGGTCCTCTCTCTCCCTCTCTCTCTCAACCCCTATCCGCTTGGTCTCTATGCTCTCTGCACGTGTGAGTCATGGGGGAGTGTTGGTTTTCACACATCTCTCTTTGTACTCTGTTGTGTTGTACGACTTGTGTACATCAGCATGCAGATGACTAACAGCAAGACGCGACGCTGCTGGAGTGTCGTCTGGTAGAGCCGATGCAAGCTGAGGCCTACACACATTTTTCTAGTGCCTCCTCCCTCCAAAGTGCTCAACTCCATTGGTAGTCGTGCCACTGGCAGTCACTATCACTGCATATGCTATCTACACACGTCCATTGCCGGATGTGACTCCGTTGTTGCATCTAGAATGCCATGTTCTACTTAGGGTCCAAGTATCATGTTATTCGGACACTGTTGGGACCGGGGAGTAGCATAGACACCGCCTGGGCTTAGGCAGGTATAACTCATTACTGCTTCTTATGACTGCTTTTGTAGAGTGCATGTTATGGTATGGTCCAATTTTCAGGTGAAATGGACGACGCCCGGATTCATGTAAACATTATGTGGCTAGGAAATACTCAAACTATTACTTCGAGACCAAAATGAAGACTCGTATGCCTTCGGTGATAAAGTGAGGATGGCTACCTAAACCTCTGCAAACCCTATTCTACTCAGAGTAGCCGCCTATGAGTATTGGTGACATGAGTGACGGTGGCTCCTGCTGATGGAGCTGGACGCATACTGCTACCAAGTGGGAGACTCCACACGAGGAGAAGGAAGCCACGACTCTCACAACGATGCGACGTCCCCTCCATCACTTAGCACCCGCCGTCGTCAACGTCCACCGAGTGAGTTCTTTGCACGAGCTTGTACACTAGCTGAGAGGTCACAACACATATTAGTGAGACAGTGCATTCCGAAATCACAAGAGCAACCAAGGAAACCAAGGCGTGGCATCAGTCACACCTGCTGTTGGTACCCTATGGGAACTGCATGACCCGCTATGACAGTTACAGGAACGGCAAGGATGGGTGCATCGTCTAATGTTGCTGCGACCAAAGCAGCTGAAGACACAGTTGTTGTTGCTGCAAATGCCGCCGAAGTAGAGGGTGATACTGGGGCTACCACCCCGCTCATGCAACCCTGCGTGACCAGGGCTGCAAGAGGAGTCGAAGTTGGTGCTGCCATTCACGGAGGGACGCTAGGAGCTAGGAGCTATGAAGGATTTAGAATGTGGCGGGGTTAGACGACACCGGCGGGTTTTGAGTGGAGAGAGAGAAGAGAGTCAATCCACCAGTCCGCCGAGAGCGGGTACCAGGGGTGCTACTGATGTCCTGCATTTGCGGCAGCTACGGCGGCAGCGACGGAGGCAGTAGCAGTGAGGGTTCTACGACCAGGATCGAGTCTTTGAATTTGTTCTCTTGCCCTTGCTCTGATACCAGTAGATAAAGGCGGCACGTTATAGAAAAATGAAGAATGCCTAGGTTACCCTCAGAACAGATGACGCCATAGCATGAAAGAACCATGCAAAGGTCTAGGTTAAGAGAGCAATCAACTAACAAGGAAAAACGAGTCATGGGTCACAGAAGTGATCCACGTGGGTGCGAGCAATCAAGCTGCGAGCTCACTCTAGCTCACAACCCTCCAACATGGTGATTCCAAACCAGCAGCAGCAGATTTTTGGGATTAGCCAAAATAGCCAGAAAGGCCGCCTACTCAAATTGGACCTAGGTGAGTTGCTGATTTTTTCTATGCCAAGAATACACACAACCAAGAGATAATTTCTTTCACTGCGTCATGAGAGCACGCAAGAGTGGTGAAGTGTGCTTGCCTGTTGGCCAAAGGAGTTGGCCCGGCGTGAGGACGCGTCATCATGAGGGCACAACATGCAACGTTGTCCCTCTCTGTTTGTCACCTCCATCAGTGAGGTGAGTATGCAGCCGGGCCAGAGGTCACCATACAGTGTCAACACATTAACCAACAGAAGGTTCACTTCACGTTCTCGTGCTTGTTGGCCTCACCCCACCACAATCCCCTCTTGGCACCTTTGACTTGCATTACACACTTGCCTCACTTTTCTTCCTAAGACAATCATGAGATAACCCGTTTTCCAACATGCTCTTGCTACCCCCACACTGCGGGGCTTCCCACCATGGCCATGTGTGTTGTTGTGTACGTCCACAGACTACCGTAACCCCTCGGCTCTTGTCCATGCTCGTGAAGGTCCCTGATGCGGCAACAGGCGTTGAGGACTGGGGAAGTTGACGTGACTCTGGCAACGGCCAGGCAAACGCAGCTACCACCGGAGGTGTGCCATTAACATCGGCTCAGCACCTCAGCGGGACCAGTCTTCCCGCAGACCAGTCCCACATGCTCACAGGCCCACTATTAATTTTCTTCTCATTATGGAGCAGCCGTGGGTTTTTGCTTGAGGACTTGGTGCTAGACTTTTGTGGCACCCGGGTTCAAACCCAAAACCAGATTCTGTCGGTCGTGCTGTCCGGTGGCCTGTCAGCTAATTCCTAGGAGGGTGATTTCAAATCTTGCAGCTGACGAGGGCCTCAAGTGATGGTGAGCTCGCTGTTTGCTCGCTCTTGACCTCGTCACCCGTCACGAAGGCCTCATGCTATTCTAGCACCCATAATCATCAAAAACTTTGAAGACTAAATCAACATGCACGACCTACACCTCCAAAACCTAGACACTCCACAAAGCAGGAAAAAACTAACCTCCACCTACCAATCCCTCCTCTCCTCACCAGCCATATGCAAAGCGGACTGCAAAGTCCAACCAAACCACATGGTACTCACGCCCATTATCAGGCAACA
>SZWC01020695.1:11498-23772 GCA_023375785.1 Penium margaritaceum
GGTGTGACATAAGTCACATGGAATGCAGAGTATTTAATTCCCTGAAATTTCCCTTCAAAAGAAGCGGGCAGGGTTGACCACCACCAAGGCTAACTTTCAGCCACCAAAAAAAAACCTCGTCAACCGTCACGTTGCACTTCGTTTGTTTCTTACTTGTGTGTTTTGTGTAGTACACATTGATTTGGGTTTAACTCTCCCGTCTCTCACCCTTTCCTCGCGCCGTTTGTTGAGTTGGAATTGCAATGAGCAGCACTGTACCTTGGAACTAGGCACTTTTACAATTCCCCACTGGTATCAGAGCAAAGAGACCACATCTCGCAGCGTTGCGCTGTGTGTGCGCAGTAGCAGCAACGGCAGTAGTGTCCACTGCCGTAGCAGCAGATCCCAACAGATCCCAGGACCTGGCAGGACCCACCGCCAGTCCACTACGCTGAGCAGTGGAGGCTTCGCACCAGCCTACAGCAGCAGCAGCAACAGTAGCAGCAGCGGCGGCAGCAGCTGCGGCCTTAGCAGCAGCTGCGGCGTCGGCCTTGGCAGGAGCGGCGTCAGCTGCAACCTCTGAATCGGCAGCCTCGGCAGCAACACCTGTGGCAGCGACGGCAGCTGCGTTGGCAGCCGCGGAAATAGCAACGGCTGCATCGAACGCAGCTGCAGCAGCGGCAGCAGCCGCAGCAACTGTTGCAGCAGCAGCTGCAACCGTAGCAGCGACGGTGGCAGCAGTAGCAGCAGCCTGCAGCAGCAGCTACACGCGCGTGCAGCAGTAGTAGCTGCTGCACGGCGCGCAGCAATCACGCCCAACGGCACGAGCTTGCCGTCGGGCATGCTCACCGATCGGCGAGCGTACCGATCGGCAAGCTCACCAATTGGCGAGCTCACCAATCCGGGAGCGCACCGATTGGCAAACTCGTCCCTCGTCGCTGCGAGGGTCGAGCCAGGCAGCAATCCAAAAAGAAAAAGAAAAAAAGGCTGGGCTGCAGGTGAGTGGGCGGCAGCATGTTCTGAGCAGTTGCAACCCGCGATTGACGGTAGCCCAGGCCTGACAAATAGCAGCAACAGCAGCAGGGGTGGCGTTCATTCGCCACCACCCACCTTGGTCTTCCCCCCTCCTCCCTCTGGGTTGGGCTCCCCTCTTTCCCTGGGCTGGGCAGGGGTGGAACAGGTACCCACAAGACCTCCACGTGATCCCCCACGTTTCCCACACCCACTTGGGCAAGGGAATTGCTGCCGATTTTTTTTTTCGGCAAAAGGGGGGGGGGTCCCACCGGCGTTTCTTGGGCTGAAAGAGGCCCTGACCGTTTTTCCACGCCCACTGGGGTAAGGGAAACTTTGCCGGATTTTTTCCGGCAGAGTAGGTCGCTTGCGACTACTCCCAGCCACGTGCGCTAGCAAAAGCTGCGATGCCCAATAATCCAGTCACACCTCCCGGTGCCGAGGTCAGCACCAGCGCCGGCGGCAACGCATCCACTGCGGTCGTCAGCAATGTTGAGTGCTGGGACGTGACCAAGACTCCCTACCCAAACAGCATGGCGGTGAGTGCTCGTGATCCACAAGTTAAACAGGCAAATCTGGCAGCCCAGCTCGATGAGCTTGTGACACTCATTCGCGCTCAGGCCCAGCAACGCGAGCAGCAGCAAGAGCAGTAGCAAGAGCAACAGCAGCCACGGGAACTAGACCCAGAGCGTGTTGCCCGTGCCTTGCTCATAGGAAAGCATCCCGTAGACGCCGGCGCCGACCCAGCCACTACCGCAGCACCAGCGGCAGCAGTGGAAGAGGCAGCAGCAGCAGCCGACGGGACGTCCAATGAGGACACATCCAACAATTACAACGCCTCCAACGTCAGCACAAACGTGAGCGGCAGTGATACTCCTACCATCGTCAGTGCAGAACGACTCCGGCAGATTGTGACACTACAACATCAGGTGCACGCGCTCCGCCTAGATACAGACACCGCGAGCCCTAGACCACGCTGTCGGTCTCATCGCCGTGTCCGTCACGGGCGTCCCTCTTGGTTCCCCGTGACGACTGAGGAGGCAGATCTGTCCACCTCGGATGAGTTAGACAACTCTTACTTGCAAAGCCGCCTTTCAATTGTCTCATTGCCCACTTCTCGCCCCCCAAAAGCATTCAAATCAGATCCACTTGTCTATCACCGGGGTGACGGCTTTGACACCTGACACGTGATGTTTGAGTTGTGGGCAACGAGCCACATACCCTGCGATGGGCGCCGGTGCCGACCCACGTGACGCTTAGGACCTTGCTCTTCTCCTTTTCGAGGCAGAGACGCATGCGACACGAGCCGAGTGCCTTGCTGAGTTTAACTCACTATGTCAAGGGGATGACGAGGCGCCCGCCGAATACTAGCGTCATGCGATGCGGCTGTACAGCCGCCTAGGCACCCAAAGTGTGGCGACCTCACGACCATCATGATTGTAGTCATGGAGCTATGTCGGCACCTTCGCCACTTTTTTCCTGTGCCGCCTCAAACGCATTGCCCGAAAGATGACCCTCCTTCCTTGGGCGCAGCAGCACTTTGTCCATACAACAAGCGCCTACGAGGATGCACGCGCCCACCGCAGTCGCACTGCCTTCACGGCGAAAGTCATCGCCACTCCACCTGTGTCGGCTCCTTCTCCCCCTTCGACCTCTGGCCAATCATCCTCGGCAACAGCAGCAGTGGCTCAAGGAAAGTGGCCAGGGAAGGGGAAAGGGAGCAGTAAGGGGGAAAGATGAGACTACCACGTGTAGCAGCAATATACGACAGTACCTCTGCTACAACTGTGGGGGTGATCACCGCTACACCGAGTGCACCGATCTCCCTCTCGACTGGGAGAAGATTGCACGCGGCCTGCAGCATGCTTATGAGGCACGCATGCGTCAGCCCTCCACCTCGACCACCCGCTCTGCCACGAATGCCACCACCGCCACGTATGCATCGGCGTCGACGCCAACTCCGGCGGTCACCGTGTCTCGCCCGGCCACACCCTCCTCGACCACGGCACCACCAGACCAACCTGACCGCATCATCGCTAAGCTTCACCAGCTCCTGGCGCTACGCTTACCTCAAGGAGGTGAGAGTGTGATGACTGAACCAAGGGGTCATACCTCTTGTGCTGTGATGACTGAGTTGCGTGGTGATGAGTGTGGCAGGGCGCAGCCGTCTGTGGATGTTTTTCATGGTCCAGACGACCTGTTGTGGCTGCATGAGTCGCATGTCCACTCTGCTCTCCGTGTGCAGCCCCTGCCAGCTAAGTGTCCTACGTCCATTCCCTGATCCGTCTCGTAGTGCTTAGTCACGTCCAGTGAGCGTGTGTTGGATGCAACATGGGTCATTGACTCCAGTGCCACCCACCACATGACTTGTCGTCGTAGTGCCTTTGTCGTGCTTGGCCCAATTGGCACTGTTTGGTCTGTGCGCACCGCCACTAGACATGAGGTACCGGTCCAGGGTGTCAGGATTGTCAAGTTCCACGGCCTGTCCGGGCCGCTGTTCATTTTGGACGTTCTCTATGTGCCTGATCTCGAACTCAGCTTGTTGTCTAACCGTACGTGTACTCGGATGGGCATTGGCGTCTCGCACACAGGTGAGGATGCCACCATCTTCGTCGCAGCCATGCATGAGGTCGTCCTCCGTGGCACTGTTGTTGATGACTTGTATAATGTTGATAGTCCTCTAGTCTCTCTCTCACACCTCACTCCTTCTCCCTTCGCACGTGTTTTTTTCATTGGCACTCTCTTGCCTGAACACCAACGTCTCCTGCACAGACGCCTTTGCCACGTCCATCTTGAAGCTGTCAAGTGCCTCGTCCGTGACAAACATACGCTTGGTCTTGACGTATAGTCTTTCGAGATGCCACCCAAGACCGATTGCCTCCCATGCGCACGAGGGAAGATGCATCGGTCTACTTACCCCTTGTCTGAATCAAGGGCACTTCTCCCCCTTGAGCTGGTCCACTGCGACCTCCTCGGGCCTCTCCTTGTGGAGTTCCAGGAAGATAGGGGGCACTATGTCTTGACCATCACCGGCGACTTCACCCGCATGCGGTGGGTCTACAACCTCCGGCAAAACAGCGATGCCGCTGTTGCGGTTTGCCTCAAGCTTGTCATGGCTGAGCTCCACTCCCGCCACTCTCTCCGCACATTATGCTCAGACCGCGGCGATGAGTTTCTGGGCGACATGGCGCGGTACATTGCCGAGCTGGGTGTGTTCCATAATCTGTCCTCCCCTGCCACCCCCCAACAAAATGGTGTTTCTGAGCGCTTGAACCGCACCATGGTGGATGCGAGTCGCTCCATGCACATGGACAGTGAACTCCCTGAGTCCTTCGCTTTTGAAGGCATGGTCTACATCATCTGGGTCTTGAATTGCATTCCCCACGGTCCCCTTCCCAGCAACCACACCCCCTACGAGCTCTGGTTCCGTCACCGTGCCGACCTTCGGCTTGCTCGAGTCTGGGGCTCCCTTGCTTGCGTCTCATTCACACCTGAGCAGCAAGGGACCAAACTCGCCCCACGTGGCCGCCAATGTACCTTCGTCGGGGTCGCCCCATGGTTCAAGGCCCAGCGGTTCTGGGATTCAGATTGACGTCGCGTCGTGGAGTCCCGTGATGCACTTTTCTTTGAGCACCTCACGTACTATAATCTGTCGCGCATCCACGCGTTGCGGTCTGCCCACTCTCCGCGATGTGCCGAGTCTCATCACGTGGGGAAGCTTGCTGGACCGGCTGTCTCCGCCAGCCCTTCCAATTCTGCGCCGGCACATCCTATCGCACAAACCTCGCCATCACCTATCCTGACTGCGTCGTCCCTGTCCACACCGCAGCCCTCTATACGAGCGGTGTCTGCTCCCGCGGCTGACCCCTCTACATCGCTGACCCCCGGGCTTCCAACCCCTTTTGACGTGTCTTCGGTTCCACCATAAACACGCTCTGTCTCCCCATCCCCTGCACTCGCATCTGAGGCGTCCGTTGCCGCATCACCTACGGCTCTGTCCCCCTCCTCCGTGCCACTTGCCTCTGCAAGCGAGCTCTCTACTCCTCCGTCCCCTCCTCCTCCCTCACCACCGGCACTGCCTTCTGCCCCTCCTCCTGCGTCCAAGCTGTCTGAGCCTTTCTCACGTGTCCCTGGGGGACGCCTTCGCCCGTGCCCAACTCGTAGCGTGCAAGTCAGTGACCCGGGCACGTAGGCTCTTGGTTTGAGCACCCACGGCTCGTTGAGGTCCACCCGGCCTACGTTATTGGTGCCACTCTCCTTGCACACGAGCGTGAGCTGGCACATGACGCAGTCGAGTTCACAGTCACTGTCAGACCTCCACTGACTGCATGTGCACTCGCTACACGTTGCACGGCAGACGTGCCGCCGGACCCTGCTACTCTTCACGAGGCTCTTGATGGAACTGATGTTGAGCTCTGGCGCACCCCGTGCCAGGCTGAACTCAAGGCCATCGATCAGCATGCTGTGTGCGAGCTTGTGGTCCTGGCCACATGACTACTGCTTTGACCTTGCTGAGCCAGGTGACACAACATGACTGGGAGCTCCACCGGATGGACGTCAACAACACCTTTCTCCACGGGGCGCTTGAGGAAGAGATCTATATGGTCCAGGCGCCAGGCTTTGTAGATGAGAAGGCTCCGGGCAAGGTCTGGCGACTACGGAAGGCCCTATATGGCCTAAAGCAGTCGCCTCGATGTTGGAACCTGGAGATCATACGCACGCTCCGGCAAGCCGGGTACGTCCAAAGNACACCTTTGCCCCGGTAGGCCACATGACTACTGCTTTGACCTTGCTGAGCCAGGTGACACAACATGACTGGGAGCTCCACCGGATGGACGTCAACAACGCCTTTCTCCACGGGGCGCTTGAGGAAGAGATCTATATGGTCCAGGCGCCAGGCTTTGTAGATGAGAAGGCTCCGGGCAAGGTCTGGCGACTACGGAAGGCCCTATATGGCCTAAAGCAGTCGCCTCGATGTTGGAACTTGGAGATCATACGCACGCTCCGGCAAGCCGGATACGTCCAAAGCGAGGCAGGCGAATCCTTCCCTCTTCGTCTCACGGGTCCCTGCACCCTTGACTGCCGTCCTAGTCTATGTCGACGATCTCCGGGTTGCATCGCCAGACCTAGGTGCTGTCAAGGCTGCCAAGGCGGTGCTGCATGCAGCCTACAAGATGAAGGACTTGGGCGAGGCCTCAGTCTTTCTGGGAATGGAGATCAAGCGGGACCGTGCGCAGCGGACGCTCCTAGTTCATCAGGCACAGTATGCACTTGCCGTGGGGGAGTGCTTTGCTGACCTTCTTGCCGAAGTCCGCACCGCTTCCACCCCACGTTGACGACCCAGCACAACTAGGGGAGCTGGTTGACGTGACCTTGTACCTCTGGGTCATAGACTTGCTCAAAACTTGGCTACAACGACATGCATGACATTGCCTTTACGATCAACCTACTCGCACATTACTCACAGGCTCCGCGCAAGCGGCCGCTATAGGCTGCTGTCCAATGCGTGCGATATGTCCACTGCTCGTGTCCGTCTATGCCATAGAGAGCAGGTTTCAGTGGTCCTCGATAAATACATTGACAGTGATTGTGCGTGGAGCCCGAATGGCAAGAGCCGAACCGGCTATATTTTTCTCGTCGGCGGCACTATTGTCTCTTGGAGCAGTGGCAAACAGGGTTGTATTGCACGAACCACCGCCAAGGCAGAGTATGTCGCCCTCGGTGCTGTTGCTACTGAGAGCGTGGCTGGTACGCTTGCCGCGGGAGCTTCTCAGTCTGTTCCTCCTGTTGTACTTCGATGTGACAACATGAGCGCGCAAGCCATCGCCAAAAACTCAGGTGTGTTCCATGCACGCACGTGTTGGTTTTCGCGCATCTCTCATTGTACTCTGTTGTGTCCTCCCGGCTTGTGTACATCTGCGTGCAGATGACTGACGGCGAGACTCGACGCCGCAGGAGTGTCGCTCGGTGGAGCCGACGCGCGCTGAGGCCCACGCACCGTTCGCTGAAGCCTCCTCCCTACTGCGATGCACTTAGCTCCACCGGCAGGCCTCCGCGGCGGTCGGGCCGCCGGCGTTCACTGCCACTGTAGATGTTGTTTCCATGCACTCAGCATTGTTTCTGGTTGTGGCATTGCGTTGAGAAGATTCCAGGAAGCTTCCTAGCCTTTCTGCTTGCTAGCCTCACAGCACGGGTCTGGCTGGTTGACACACAGGTCATGCAAGGGACAGGCAAGGGTAGGGAGAGACACGTGCACTTGTATCTCAAGCTTCAACTGAAGTAAATACAGAGAGAGATAACAAATGACAGGTCCACAGCATAAATAGCCGCCGTGGCTCACGACGGGTGGCGCACACGGTGGTGCCTATCAAACCTGAACCGACCCAAAACCACTGTTTTGGCCATAATTCTGCGCACAAGCGTCCAAACGGAGCGCCGTCTGATCCTACGGATGCACGCCAAAAAGACAGACACAAGGACTGGTCACACGCCTACGTCCGAGAACAGCCGGAGAGTGTAAGAAAACAAACATGTAAATCAGCCTGGCAGGGATGTCCACCGAGAAAATCGTAAAGACCTCCAAACGTAGTCCGTGGGCTGTGGGAGCCCTCTGGTACACTAGGTAGGCTGCCAGGCTGCCTCCAGCGGGTGGAGCATCACCTCAGGGAACTCTGTCTCCAGCTGGGTCCGCCTCAAGGATCTGCACGAGCATGGACACGGCCGAGTGGTCACAACCAACTGTACAACTGTGTATGACTGACAACATCACAACACTCCCCCATGACCCGATGGTACGCATGTCCATACACGTGCAGAACGCGTGCCGGTGCAACACAGAGTGCTCAACAGGGACCCGGACAATCACCCACTCTCGGATAGGGGTCGCAATCCGACGGAATGAACAGCCCCGAGGAACTTCCCACGTGCCAGTGCCTTGGTCAGGAAGTCAACGCGTTGCAAGTCTGTGCCCACCCAGACGATGGAGATCAACTGCCGCTCCACCAGATCGCGCACGAAATGATACTCGACAGCGATGTGCTTCGTGCGTGCGTGGAACACACCAGAGTTCTCAGCGATCGCGAGAGCACTCTGGTTGTCGCATCGGAGGATGATGGTAGGCACGGACTGACCCAAGCACTGGAACAACCGNCGGTGTGGAGACCACGTACCGGACGACTCGCAAAGCTGCGTGCAGAGCGCGAGCCCGAGGGGACTGACTGAACTGTGCGAGTAGGTTGACAGCGAACGCAATGTCGGGACGCGTGGTCGTGGCCAAGTACATCAGTGAGCCAATGATGCGCAAGTACAGGGTCACGTCCACAGTTTCGCCCAGATCGGCTGGGTCTGTCACCTTCAGGGCGTCCTGCCCGTCGGGAGTGATGGGTGACGAGGCGGCGAGAACAGCGCCAAGGAGGTCAGCAAACCACTCCCCCACAACCTGTGCATATCGTGCCTGATGGAGGAGGAGTGTCCGTCGACGACGATCACGCACAATCTCCATCCCGAGGAAAACAGCCGCTGGACCAAGGTCCTTCATCCTGTAGGGGGCCTGCAGGACCGCCTTGGCCTCCTTCACGGCCTCCAGTGAAGGAGACGCAATCAGGAGATCGTCCACATACACCAGAATGGCAGTGAGGTGCTCGGCTGTCCGTCGGATGAAAAGTGACAGGTTGGCATCACTCTGGACGTACTCGGCCTGAGTGAGGGTGCGAGTGATCTCTCGGTTCCAGCACCGGGGCGACTGCTTCAGGCCATACAAGGCCTTGCGCAAGCGCCAGACCTTGTTGCCTTCGACCTCAAACCCAGTTGGCTGGACCATGTAGATCTCCTCCTCCAAGGTGGCGTGGAGGAACGCATTGTTCACATCCATCTGGTGCAGCTCCCAGTCATGGTGAGCGACCACNGACCACACCAAGCAGTGCGCGAGCTGTGGTCATGCGGCCAACAGGGGCAAAGGTGTCAGTGAAGTCGATCCCCTCAACCTGAGAGAATCCCTTGGCAGTCAAGCGGGCCTTATAGCAGTCCAATGAGCCGTCAGGCTTCACCTTCTTGCGGAAGACCCACTTGGCCTGCACGACCTTCCGTCCCTCAGGACGGTCGACCAGCTCAAAGACTCCGTGCTCCCGGATGGCCCTGAGCTCGTCCTCACAGGCTGCCCGCCACTGCTCAGCATCCTCTCTTGAGAGAGCCTCCTTTAATGTGTCTAGATCAGGGACCGTCAAAGGGGAGCTCCAGGTGGCCAGGACACATGCCTCATGGGTCGGACGGACCGCAGTTGGGTCAGCGGCAGCTGCCTGTGCAGCCTCATGCTCGTCAGCGATCAGCTGGTGCCCAATGGGACAAGCTGGATGCACCTCCGTGTAGGTGCCTTGGACACTTAAGCTGAGAGCCTTTGTGCCAGGGTCACCACTATGCACGCTGCGCGTGCGTCGTCAAGGTGGCGCAACCGCAGGTGGCGCAACCGCAGTCGAAGGTGCTCGTGAGGCCAGTGGGCGGAGACGCCCACCTGGTCCACGGGAGTAGCCCGAGTCTGAGCTGACCAACGGTTCTGGCACAGGGACGGCAGGTGCTGTCTCTAGAGACGCTGCAGGCGTGGGCGAGACAGGCGTGGCAGGCGCGGACGAAATAGGCGCTGCAGGCACGGACGAGACGGTCGCGGCAGGCGCGGGCGAGATAGTCGCGGTGGGCGCGCGTGAGGCAGGCGCCGCAAGCGAAGAGGCGGCAGGTGCAGCCCCGTCAGGCGAAGCAGGCGCTGCAGGTGCGGGCGAAGCGTGCGCTGCAGGTACGGACGAAGCAGGCGCTGCAGGTGCGGGCGAGGCAGTCACGGCAGGCGCGGGCGAGGCAGTCGCGGTAGGCGCGCGTGAGGCAGGCGCGGCAGGCACAGGCGAGACAGTCGTGGCGGGCGCAAGCAGGGCAGGCGTAGAGACTACAGGCTCGACAGCAATGATGGCCGGGTCAATGGTGGCCAGCGACGGTCCCACCCCGGAGGCACCCCGGACGGACTCACTCTGTGGGGTAGACTTCCCCATCCGACAGGAGGCCTCAGAGGTGGGAACGTGAGACGCTGCCTGGGTGAGAATGGCAGACAGGTCGCGGTACGACAGTGCCTCAAAAAACAACGCGTCGCGCGACTCAACGATGCGGTGGCGACCCGCATCCCAGAAACGCCACGCTTTGGAGCGCGAGGGGACACCGAGGAAGGCACACATCCGGCCGCGCGGAGAGACCTTGGACCCCTACTGGTCCTCGGTGTACCAGACATAGGCCAAGGAACCCCAGACGCGAGCAAGCCTGAGGTCCGCACGGTGACCGAACCACAGCTCATACGGCGTGACGTGGTCCGGCAAGGGACCATGCGGGAGGCGGTTCCAGACCAACGTCATGTAGGCAAAGCCCTCGAAGGCAAAGGACTCTAAGAGACCGCACTCAGCGCGCATGGTGCGAACCGCGTCCTCCATGGTGCGGTTCCAGCGCTCGGACACACCGTTCTACTGTGGCGTAGCAGGGGCCGAGAGCTGGTGACAGATACCAAGCTCGGCGAAGTGAGTGGTCAGCTCACCGAGATACTCACCGCCGCGGTCAGAGCGGAAGGTGTGGAGGGAGTGACGAGACTGACGCTCGGCCATCATGAGCCACAAGCGCATGGCTAGAGCGGCATCACTCTTGTGGCGGAGGCAGTAGACCCACCGCATGCGGGTGAATTCATCCATGAGGGTAAGAACATACCGACCACGGTCAGCAACAGACTCGACAGGGAGAGGTCCGAGGAGGTCCGAGTGGACAAGCTCCAGGGGACGCTGCGCACGAGTGACGGAGGCAGGGTAGGTGCATCGATGCATCTTGCCCTGAGCGCAGAACAGACAGTCGGTCTTGGGCGGCTTCTCGAAGGAAGCCGCGTCCAGACTGAGAGCGGGCTGTGTACGAATGAGCCAGGACATAGTGTCCGTGCTCACATGACACAGGCGCCGATGTAACAGGCGCTGGTGGTCAGGAGACAACACCCCCGTGACAAAGACGCGGGCAGATGAGCAAGGGGAAGAGTCAGGAGCAGAGCAGCGCACGATACGATACAGGTCATCCACAACAGAGGCACGCAACACAACCGTGGAAGTGTCAAGTACAGTGATCGTGGCATCATCAATGGAGTGGTGAACAGAGAGACCCATCCTCGTGCACGCACGGACAAAGAGCAGGCTGAGCTCGAGATCAGGCACGAAAAGCACGTCAGAAAGATACACGGGACCAGACGGACCATCGAACCGTACGACCACTGTCCCCTGAACAGGTACTGACTGCCCAGAACCTGTCCGCACTGACCGAACACACCCAACAGGACCAAGCACGACAAAGGCGGTACGGTCGCAGGTCATGTGGTAAGTGTCCCCTGAGTCAATAATCCAGTGGCCACTCGCCTCACGACCTGTGGTGGTCACGATACAACAAGCAACGGAGCACGCTGCCTCTGCTGGACGCTCAGCAGGTGTGGCAGGACAACGGGACAATGCACGACGATGCGACTCATCCAACCACTCTGTGCTGTCAGACTCATCCTCACGAGGCGATGTAGCCCCCCCACAAGTACGACCACGTGCCACAAACACAGATGGACAGTCAGTCTGTGGACCACTCGACTGTGACAGCACACTCGCACCTCCCTGTGAGCGAAGTGCCAGCAGTCGACGTAGCTCCACGATGGTCTGGTCCCTCGGGTCCGGCGTGGTACTCCCCCCGGATGGCGGAGGACCTGCCGCCGGTGCTGCCCCCGAGGTCGCTGCAGCACGGGCTGTTGCTCCAGTGCGGATCCGCTCCTCGTGGGCAGCCTAAAGACCGCGGGTGATCCTCGCCCAGTCCTGCTCCTGCTGACACTCAGTGTAGCGATGAGGTCCGCCGCAGCTGTGGTAGCGGACCGCCCGCCCGGTGCCACCGGAAGGCTGCTGCGGTCCCCTCTTCTTCTTCCCCTTCACGGCTGCTGCAGTGGCTGTCGGAGTAGCCGGGGAGGAAGCAGGAGAGGCAGAGGTGGAGCTGGTGGGGGTGAAGGCGGACGACGGTGTGGAAGGCGTAGAGGACGTCGCTCCCACTGCTGCTGCGGCCATGGTGCCCTGTCGATGCGCGCGGGCTGCCTCGTCAGCTGTCGCAACCTGGATGAAGTACCGCTGCGCCTAGGGCAACAGCTGCAGGGTGTCGGACATGGACGCGAGGACGTCCTGGTCGAGGCGGGAGAAGGTGTCAGTGAGCTCGGGGCGCACTCCCAGCATGATGGTGTCCAGCGCCCAGAGCTGAGAGC
>SZWC01020696.1:0-13550 GCA_023375785.1 Penium margaritaceum
CTGTATCATGCGCATGGGGCCACTATGGACTCGGTGGCTCAGTCCATACCCACGGGTCCCAAAGGTCGGGACAGTGTGGCGGACGACTACTTGGCATGCGCATTCCCAAGGTCCATGCCATACGTTCTAGAGTGACAGGAGCTTGGGCCCATGATGGTTCCTCGTGGCCCAACTCATGGTTGCATGCTACATACCGGTCCCACTCCTCCTTCAATGCTACCCATGCCCGATGAGCCACCACAAGGTCCGCTATGGGCGTACTCCATCCTTGATGTGTCGGGCCATTCGGACGTCCGTCTGTGTCCATGTCGATGGAACATGGAGGAAAATAATGTGGATAATTAGGGAAGTGGACTGACTCAGAAGCACTTTAAGCATACACGATTGTGCCTGTTCACCGTGCAAACCAATAGAACAAACAAGTTCAACGACGGAAATCTTCATTGCTGCATGCCAACGTTCCAGACGCAAACCCGGACATTCAACTTATCCTAGTTTGGAGCGTGCGGCTGCAACGTCGGACGGGCAGAAGTATGCTGCCTGAGTCCACGTGGACACGAGCTACGCACATGAACCGTGCAACGCTTGTAACATGACACAATCATGCGACACACCGTCATATATCCCCCCGGGTGGGGCTACGTCGTCCCATTGGGCCGTCGTCCACTTTCGACGTGGAACTCCGTACTCGACCAATCGGCTTAACGTATGATGTAAGCAATGCCGAGTCATACCGTGTCTCTCGCCGTGTTATATTTTTCATACCGTTTGCAACAACAAACCAGACTTGCAAAGGGAAAAAATATGACGACCCCAAATCATTGTGACGACCATCGAATCTAGGGTACCATTACATTGTTTCAGTGACTATGTGGTCGCCTCGCGATGACGTACTTACGAGGCTCTGCCGACGTCGACATCCCTAACCCCAAACCCTCGACTTTTCGTTGAAAAAATGGGGGCAACGTAACCATAATTCTCAGAATGGGGGCAAGCTGGGAAACTAATAAAGAATGGGGGCGACCTAGCCAGTTGTTTTCAAAATGGGGGCGACCTAGTTTTTTCTCTCAGAATGGGGGCGTCTCAGACGTTTTCGCCCGAAAATGGGGGCGACCTGGGAATTAGCCGCTGACCGTCACGTATTTGGAAAGGATAAATTGACAAAATAATCCTGGTTGCCTCTCTGTCCTCATACGAGGTGTTGTGTTCCTATTTACATCAAAGATTCGAACCTACCTGGTTCCTGGCCTATCGGAGACGCAACCCTGGCTGCGGTGGTCGATGTTTTCCGCCGACCTGAATGGCTGGACAGGTTTCTTTGACGCCCCGATAATCCAGGCCGTCAGAGCTGGAGAATACATCAAAATATTTGTTTCCGCGTTACTGGCCTCGCTAGGTTTGCAATAGTGACGATGGTTTGATGCTAGGAGCTGTTTTGTCTTGCATTACGAACGGTAAAACTCCTGCATGAACTTAATGCAATGTAGCGGGAGGGCCGGTTCGGCCCTCCCTCCTCCCTGATGCGAGGGGTGGTTGTGCACCACCCCTCGCGTCAGCGAGGGCTGGCCGGCGGCCAGCAATTTGCTGGCCGTCGGCCAGCTCGCTGCCGGCCGGCTGGACGGCCGGCGGTCGGCCAAGCGACCGGCCGGCCACCGGCCGGCCAGCCGCCAGCCGCCGATCGCGGCCTCAGCCGGATCGGCGGCTGAGAGGCCACGAGGGCCTCGAGGGCGAGGCCTCGTGGCCTCGTGGCCTCGCCCCCCCCTCGCCCTCCTTGCAAATGAGCAAGAGAGGACGAGGGATAGGGGGAGCGAGAGTGAGGACAAAAACTGCTGGCGCAAAATCGCCAGCGTGCCTTGCACGCGACGATTTCACGCCAGAATGACAAAAAGAAACTCGAAGTTCGTTTATGACGAACTTCGACGTAAAACAAATGGAATAACTCGTGCGAACACACGAGTTCAAGGTAAAAACCCCCGGTTTGGGTCCCAAAACCAGGGGTTTGGTTAAAAACGGAAATGGGCCTCCGGAGACTCGAAATATTTGAGTCTCCCTGCTCTGGGTCGTTGATGACGATTGCCCCTCAGTCTTGCGAAGGGGGTAAACCCCTGACGCGGACTGAGAACGCGATTCTGCGAACTCCGACGACGACTTCAGAGCAGGAGCTGGAGATACGGCCCGTTACAGTGGTTCTCAGAGCGAGACGACCCTCGCGACCAAGGGTTTGACGGAAATGGCGGCTACGACCTAGATAAAATGCCGCCGGCAGCTGCAAGCAGCAGCAGAAACGCCAGAAGGGACTACGGCATCAACACTTGACGGATTGAATCGCCGTAAAGTGCGTTAGAGAGCTGGAAAAAAGCTCTACTTGGTGGAGAGTCTTTCTTCCAGCCTCTCCACACTTCCAGGGGGCTAGGAGGATTTTTGTGGGGCGGGTTGGGGAGTTCCCACCTCTAAAACCACAAAATCCTCCTCATTTTCAAGGCTCCTTCAAACCTCCTTCATCCAAAGAATTGGGACAGCGTCCCTCCCCAAGCTTAGGGGCTCTCACGACCTGAGAGCATCCTAAAAAGAAGGAGGGTGACAACTTGGGGACTTTTGGCGGCTCCCGCAACGCCGCCGGCTCAAGGAGGACGCCGCCAAGGGGCGCAAGACGCGCAAAGAAGACTCAAGAGGAGGCCAAGGAAGACAAGAAGACAACAAGACAAGAAGACAAGTAGTGTTTTGTTCTAGACCTTGAACTTGCTTATCTTCTTGTTCTTTGTCTTAGTTTTGTGAGCGGTACTCACAATTCTTGTTACTTCCTTGTATTTTGATTTTCTGTTTTCCTAGATCCTAGTTACTACCAAGTGCCGTGAGTCACGGCCTAGGAGGACTAGCTTCTAAACCCACGACCTTATGCCGACGTGGCGGCCTAGGAAAATAGATATATAAATTGAAATTGCCTCACCGATCGTGAGAGCAACACCTTAGGAGGCGATTCCTCCTCGTTGTGGGGTGATCCTCCCAACAACCTTCACGTGCTAGTTGCACAAGCGTCGGGATGGCAAGCGCCGGACCGTCTAAGACCAACAAGGGCAAGGTGGTGACGACGTCACCACGAGCTCTCGGCGGACTCCAAGTTTTGGGAGCCGCCGCCGCGAGCACGGTTGCCAACCCAAAGACAACCGTACCGCCAAGGGCAACCCTACCGCCTAAGGCAACCAACGCCAACCTCAGCGACACCGAGAAGCGTGCGGATGCCGCAAAGGTGCTCGACGAGCACGTCGACGCGCACATGGGCGACCCCCATGCGACGGACAACGCGATGGAGGAGGATCTTCCGAAGGAGGACCCCGTCGAAGAGCACGACGTCAACGATGGCGAAGGCGACGAGGATTGCGACCATCGCCATCGTCGTGCGACGAACTCGAGCCGATTGCTCGAGAAGGGCAAGACGCTCGTCGCATCGCCTGAAGCTGCCGACGGCAGCGAGACTGCCGAAAGTAGCAAGGGCATTGAAAGCAGCCACACGGGAAGTTCCCGTGAGAACGAGCCGGACGATGTTGCCGCGAAGGCAATTCGCGATGACCGTCGAAGGCTCGCGGAGTTTGCTGCCGAGGCCGCAGGCCGACTCAAGATCACCACCGGTGGTGGAGATACGGCACCACTCGGAGGAATGGGGGCGGGTCCTCCTTCCTACGATGCGGCCGCAATGGGGCAAGGCAGCGTCCACTCGAGCGTCGTCGCTGACGACAGTCTCCTCCAAAAGGTGGGACTCCTTGGAGACGTGTACGCGAACCGTACCCTCTTGCAGTGGGTAAGGGTGCACGGACAACGCGAGGCCCTGGAGGCTATCGCCGATGCTCTGACGACATCAGAGCTCAAGTTCGCGTTCGCCAACCTGCTGGCCCACGTCGGGCAGAGCATCACGGACCTTGACCGTGATCGCCAGCTGCAGCGCCTCGCCGCCCATGAGGCAAGCCGTCGATGCAACGACCTCGACAAGGCATTGCAGAGCGTGACCCAAGTGCGGATGCAGTAGCAAGTGCAGCGTGCCGCAGCTGTGGAGGCCACTGCCGGCGGCAGCGACGACTTGCCTACCTCGATGACTTCGGGGTCGGTCATGAACACGTCCTTCCTCCACAGTGTGGAGATCTTCCGGAAGGGCGTGAAGCTGACCGACTGGCTGAACCGCATGGAGCACGTCCTACGTGTCCACAAAGCGCCACTCAGTCAGTGGGGCGACCTTGCCACGACGCGGCTTGAAGATAAACTCTTCAAGTACGTGGTCAAGGAGTGGACTGCACAACAGCCGCAACTCGAGTGGCAGCCCATGCCGTGGAAAATTTTCTGCGCGATCATGCGCAAGAAGTGCACCCAATGTGAGGAGGCGCAGCGCGCCTTCCACAAGATCAAGGACTTCATGCAGCTGGGCAGCTCACTCGAATCCTACTTGAGCGAGTTCACCGCACTCATGGAGGAAGCCGAAAGCTTCACCGAGGGCGATGGAACTCAAAAATTCAAGTACCCGGAGTGCATGCTGCTGGAGTACTTGCGTGATGGTCTCGCCAGCAAGAAACTGAAGGACAAGACCACCACGACAGCCACTGGCCAAGCTTGGACAAGCTGGAGGGCGTTGCAAGACTACATGAGCGAAGTGTATTCGGCGAATCCGAAATACTACTCTGATGCACGGCCGAACACGCGTGCACATCAGGGGCGTGACCTGCGCGTGGACGCTGCAGGGGCTGGTGGGTCAGCCGGACAGCAAGGCGGGGCCAAGGGCAAGCAGCCTACAAACCCTCCGGCCAAGAAGGCTGGTGGATACAAGGGGACGACATGGACCTCTCCTGCGCCAATGCGCTCGTGCACAAAGTGATGCTCGATGTTAATGTTCTTAGTACGCAAATGATGCAAGCCGTCATGCTAAAAAAATTCCGTAGTGCTTTGGTTGTCTGAACGTGGTGCAATGGATGGGTAAGCGAAGCTGTTGCAGCAAGCAAGAAAGCCAAACAATCTCACATGTACCTGTGCCAAGTGCGACATACTCAGCCTCACTGGAGCTGCACGCAACACAACCTTATTTGCCACTTCTCCATGAGATAGCAATCCTACCCACAGGAAATATGTAGTCGGTGCGGCTACATGCTTCTACATCATGAGCCCAGTCAGTGGCAGTGAATCCATCTACAACTACCAAGGGCTGTGACCTGTAGCACAGTCCCACACGTGCAATGAATAGTGTGTAACAGGCGGCACGTAGCGTAGCCTCGAGATGGCTGCTCGGAAAACTGAGCCAGAAATTTGACCGAGAAGGCCATGTCTGCTCGGGTGGTGGTGGCAAGGTGCATCAGGGATTCAATCATGCTGATGTAATCAGTGACATCGACAGTGTCTCGTAGCCGAGTCATGTCGAGTGACTTTAGTAGACACTGGCCAACATGAGTCATCGGTGTGGATGTAGTGGGGATTTCAACGAGTAAGGAGGAGAAGTGCTCCCCCAAGCTGTGGATGTAGGCAGCCTAGTGCACGCGCAATGTCCAGTGCTGACTGTCACGCTCAAGCTCAATGCAAAGAAATACACGAGTTGGACCCAAGTCCTTCATTTTGTAGGTGGACTGCAACAAGGTCTTCACTAACTGCACGTCGACGGGGGTGGCTTACGTAATGAGGACATCATCTACGTAGACCAAGATGGCCACAAAGGGATGCGACGGTAAACTCAAGAAGAGAGTTGGATCGATAGTGCTACGACATTAGCCACCCCTCTCGAGGGTAGACAAGATCTCTTGGTTCCAACAGCAAGGGGACTGCTTGAGCCCGTAGAGGGCGTAACACAGCCGCCAAACCTTTTTTGTGCCACCTTTAAAGCCTAGGGTTTCCACTCTATAGATCTCCTCGTTGAGGCGTTTGTACAAGAATGCATTGTTGACGTCCATTTGCTCCTATTCCCAGTTCTGCTGGGCAACAAGGCTGAAAAGAGCTCAGGCCATGGTGAATCGTCCAACAGGGGCAAACGTCTCATCAAAGTCAAAGCTTGCTATTTGGGAGAATCCCTTGGTGGTGAGCCAGGCTTTATACCTATCAATCGTGCCATCAGGCTTTAGCTTACGCCGATGTACCCAGCGGGCCGAAACAGCCTTACGACTTGCTTGGAGATCAACAAGGTCAAACACCTCATGTTTATTCAAGGTTGTGAGCTCCTCCTACATGGCCTTCTCCTAGAGATCAGCGTCAGCTGCATCCCTAGCTTGAAGGACAGTGGTAGGCTCTGCTGGGAGCAAGGGAAGCCTGCTTGCTACAAAGCAGGTAGCGACGTATCCGGCCACTGAGGCATCCGGAGCACTATGGAACTCATGAGCAACGAGTGCATAGCCCACTACTGAGTTAGGGTGGATGATACTCACAGCAAATCCCAGTGCATCATGTCTAGTGGGTCTGGCAGAGGAGCCGACTGTAGTGGAGGATGCAAAGGAGTGGGTGCGACGTTAAGAGGGTTGGGAGGACTGTGTGACATAATTATGTGGGAGTGCACGGAGTCTCCCTCCATGAGTGTACGGCTCTGGTACAATTGGGGGTACATCAGCGACGGGGGGGGGGGGGGGGGAGACTTGCACACGAACAACCACAGTGACTGTAGGATAGACGTTGGAGGGGGCTCAATGATAGTGCGTAGAGGAGACTGTGCCAGAGCGTCAGTAGACAGTGGTAGAGCATTCAGAGGCACTGACATGGACTCAAAGGACGCAGAAGGGGAAGATGCTGTGGAAGGACCACTAGGGGATGCAGACGGGATGCTGAGGCGCGTGTTAGTACTGGGGGACATGTCAGACACAGGAGAAGAGCGGTCAAAGGAAGAAGGAACCGAGTGAGAGGGAGGCATCCCACCAAGATCGGAGGCTGGAACAGACCCACCCCCTCTAAGCCGACGGAGCGAGGATAGGAAAGAGGGTGGAGTGACACTGGACAGGTTGCGAGGAAAGACGTCTTCAAAGAAGAGGGCATCGTGAGACTCGACAACATGGGCGCGTTCGGGGTCCCAGAAGTGCCGAGATTTGGACATGGCCGAGACCCTGAGGAGATTGCACGAGGGAGTGCGCGGACTAAGTTTACCGTGATGAAGGTCCTTGGGGAATGAGGTGGCAACAACGCAACCCCAGACACGAGCAAGGCAGATGTTAGTACGATGGCCAAACCAGTGTTTAAACGGTGTGACATGACATGGGAGGGGACTGTGGGGAACATGATTCCAGACCCACATGATGTTGGACATGGTTTCAAAAGAGAACAGACGGGGAAGGTCAGACGCACTGAGAAGTGTACGCACATCATGAGTAAGAGTCAGGTTCCAGCGTTCAGACATGCCGGTTTGCTGGGGTGTGTAGGGAGCCGTTCTTTTGATGCTCACACCTCAAGACAAGAGAAAACTAGAGGTAGGACCAATGAACTCAACGCCACAATCACAACGAAAGACACGGAGACAATGACCACGAGCAAGTTCAGCCTGGGGAAGCCAGGACTCGAGAGTGGAGCAAACATCATTGCTCTTCTTGAGAGCAAGGACCCAACACATGCGCGAGAAGTCATCAGTGAGGCAAAGAACATAACAACCAACCCCACCAAGAGCCTCATGAGGAAGGCCACATGACGTCAGCATGGAGCAAGTCGAGAGGATGAGATGTGCGAGACCTAGAAGTGGAGAAAGGAGACCGGTGCATTTTACCCTGAGCGCAGTCAAGACAGTGAGGGCGGCAAGGGGCCAAGAACGTAGCAGCATCAAGGCCATCCGATGGAAGCACACAGAGAAGGCTGTCAAGGGCAGTAGTGTTGATGTGACACAAGCGACGATGCAATAGTTGTGCATGAGAAAGGGAGTGAGCAACATGCACGTGAGCAGCACTGGCGGGAGCGGGCACGAAGGTGGGAACGTAGAAAAAATGATCATAGCGTGTGCCCTGCAAAAGAATGCGGCCAGATGTGCAGTGTGAGACAGAGGCAATGCCGCGACTGGAAGGGAAGTCCATGCCCTGGTCATCGAGTGCCATAACAGAGAGGAGACTCAGCTCAAGTGACAAAACATATAGGACGTCTGTCCAAAACATTTCCCCCCAAGGCCGACGAAGCGCACGACACCAATGCCTTGAATAGGGATCAACCGATTGGAGCCAGAGTGAACAAAGCACACCGAGCCAACAAGGCCAAGGGAGACAAAGGACGCGTGCAACGAAGTCATGTGATGGGTGGCTCTAAAGTCAAGAATACAGAAGCCACCCGACACATGAACAGTGGACGGGTCACGACCCACTACGGGAAAGGCAGCGTGCAGTGAGAAACGACAACCACACGCAGCTAGACAGCGGGGCAAGCACACAGCCTGCCATTCCTCAATTCACGGAACATTAGCAAGAGGACACCCGAGAACATGACCGGTCGCAAGACTATGCAACTACCCATCAACAACACACCCAAGAGGCTCCGACCCAGAACGCTCACTCTCACCTCCTTGATCACAAGGGCGACGCTGATGGACAGCATCCGAAATTGTATTGTCCAACTGGAGCTCGTCCTTGGGTGGGTCTGGAGTGAGGACAACGCCGGCAGAGGGACAACACAATGGGTAGGATGGAGACGCCCATGCGGGAGGAGAGTAGGCGCCAGATGGGGCGCCGTAGAAGACTGGCATGCCATACCCCGGGGACCAATCCCAGGGGTAAGTAAGTGGGAGCGGAGTGGCTGCTGTGCTGCAGGCGGTAGCCTCGGTGGTGACAGGGGTGCTGCGACCCATTGGAGTAGTGGATGTGGTGACACGTGAGGTGCTCCCCGACCCCCCCGAGGATCGCGCCTAGTGTGCATGCATGGCAGAGGCCAGGCCCTCATTGTCTGGTAGCGACGTAAACTTTGGTGCAGAATGGCCGACGGCACCACAGTTCCAGCATGTGACAATGCTCGGAGTGGAGGAGGAAGAAGAGTTGCTGCTGGCACCCTTCCCCTTGCTGCGGCTGGCGTGGCCACCAGAACAGAACCACCGGTACCTTTGCCGCGACCGCGACAGTGTCCACCACCCCCCCTTCTTGGTTAGGAAGAGACATGGCAGAGGAGGAAGCTGAGGTGGAAGAGGTAGAGGATGATGAGGTAGAAGGGAGTGCTGTGGTGGCAGCTACAACAACTGCACGATGGATGCGCTTGTTCTGGAGAGCGCTCCACCAGTCGGTGAGGCGCTTGGAGGTGAACTCACATAGAGCACCAATGCCCAGGGGAGGGTTAGTAGGCATGGGCTAAGCAACAAGTTGCTCAAGCTTTGAGGCCTTCACCTCCCTAAAGATGTCCAAAAACTCAGAGATGAGGCCGTTGACGATAGAGAGAACACCACAAAGTTGTCTTGGTGCTACTTTGCTGAGGTCCTTAAAAAGGCGAAGGCTGCGGGCCCATTAGGCATCCGTAGTCTTGTCAGCACGCATCGAGAGCGTGTTGAACTGAGCTATGAGGACACTCTGTGTGACGTGTCCAGTGACAGTGGTGTGATATTTGATGAGTGCATAGGTACCAACAGGGTTAGCACATGTGCGACGTGCAGTGTCGGCATTGTAGGATCCTATCTCATCAGGGAGATCATCGGGTCCAGAGCGAATGTGAGCACGGACAACATGNGGAGATGAAGCTAGGATGGCGGAACAAGCTCCAAATGCGGCCTCTGCTGCTGCTGCTGGGTAAGGATAAGTAGTGGAGAATCCTCTGGTGTGAAGCCAGTTAAGAGAGGTGCAGCTGAGAGCTGTGAGCTGCAGGCTGCTATGCTGTGAGACTGTTGTGGTAGTAGAGCGCGGCAAAAAGGTGCAATGAAAACAGCGGAGTCAAAGATACCGAGGCCGAGGAGCTGCAAGGCGGAGAACTACAGGCTTGCAGCTAAAACCCTGGGCTAGAGTGCCATTGCGAGCGCTGTTGTGCTCAGTTTCTGTGGTGCTGCTGAGCTATGGATGAGCAAGGCATGCAAGGTGCATGGCAGGAGAGGCGCGGGCAGCAGAGAACTGCGCGATTGCAGAAAGGTGACAGTAGATGACAGCAGATAAGAGCAGCCAAGAGTTGCGAGACCAAGAACTGACAATAACTGCAGTGATGCGGGCAGGAGAAGTGCTAAGCAATAGATCGAGGCAGCCGAGGGTGGTGCCATTGATAGCTACGAGCTGTGGGCTTCCGTGTCGTAGTGGTGCAGATTTGTAGCACACCGAGACAAGGTGCTAATGGTGGTGTTGGACGGCACACCTGCTCAGCACCGTGATGACGTGGCTGTTGAGCTGCGGAAGAATGGAGAAGCAGCAGGGCTGAATGTGTCAGCTGAAGAGCCGGGCTAGAATGCCGTGGCGGTTACCATTCAGATGCTACAATGTTGCAGAGCTGTGGACAAAGAACGTGCCGGGCCGAGAGTGGTAGTGGGCACTAGTGCCGCAACGAAGCAGTGCCATGGCGATGGAACCTGCCGGTGGCTCAGCTGTGGTGTTCGAGCTGTGCGACGGGACATCCTAGAGACATGGAGGTAGAACCTGACGTGGTCGTTAGACTGCCACTCCGCACGGCACACCACGGGCCTAGGATCTGTTGAAGGCAAGGACGGTTCCCTCTTGCTCTGGTACTAGCAGGTAGCGGCAAGACGCCGCCGCACACTCCTTACCTAACAAGAACGGCTCACACAACATCCATGGCGACAGGTGGAGCGAGGAGTTGCTGAGAATCACTTGAAAAATGCAAGAGACAAGTTGGTGAGAGTGAGGAGCTAGCGAGCTCGTAGCATTCGGTTGACCGGGCAACTCACACAAGAAGCTTGATGTGGGGCCCGGCCGCCACCTCGGGGTCGAACCGAACGAGTCGGCTATAAGCCGCCATGGCCACTCACACCTCGGAGCGACCGAGAGTGTGTGCCCAAAGGATCAGCTACCCAGTGTAGTGAGCTACAAAACTAGCGCATCATGCAAAGCAGTTAAGACCAAGAAGCCATATCAACCACGAGCGTATGTGGAGCATGCATATCTCAAGTATTCTCTCTCATGTTTAAGCCATGCAATGGCTAATCACCCAATGGTGAGAATCGCAAGCACTCTCTCCGCAGAACTGAGCATGGACGGGCCCACGCCAACCTTGCACCCGGCAAGGACGCCGATGATGTGTGGCCCACAGCTTCATATCTGCTCAGTCACCTGCAGGAATAATGTGTGTGAATGGATGGAGTCAAGAGGTCACTTGCATGTTTGACGGCACAACCAACAATAGGTACATCCCTATCGCGGAAGTTCTCTTCAGGGTCTCGGTNAGTATTCTCTCTCATGTTTAAGCCATGCAATGGCTAATCACCCAATGGTGAGAATCGCAAGCACTCTCTCCGCAGAACTGAGCATGGACGGGCCCACGCCAACCTTGCACCCGACAAGGACGCCGATGATGTGTGGCCCACAGCTTCATATCTGCTCAGTCACATGCAGGAATAATGTGTGTGAATGGATGGAGTCAAGAGGTCACTTGCATGTTTGACGGCACAACCAACAATAGGTACATCCCTATCGCGGAAGTTCTCTTCAGGGTCTCGGTAGTGCTTGAGTCGGCTAATATGGAACACTGGGTGAACTTGCATAGTGTCACGGAGTTTGAGTCGTGCAACGAAGGGGATTTGCATGCGCTCGATCTCAAATGGGTCCAACCACCGAGGTTTGATTTTTGTACAGTCATCTTTGTGGAGTTTGAAGTTTTCCAAATTAAGAGGAGAATTTGTCGCCTGTGATGAATACATCTTTGATGTGATGTCAGTCCGCTACTCGTTTCATCGCTTCTTGTGTCTTTGCAAGTGTCTGCCAAATGGTAAAGTTGTAGCGTTGAACATCAACCGCGGGAATGCTGCTTTGGCTGTGTAGTCCGGCTGGTGTGGCGGGAAGTTTACCATATACCACTTTGAACGGAGTTTTACCCGTTCCGGTAGGGATCACCGAATTGTATGCGATTTCAGCTGTCCGCAATTTTTGCGGCCAATATGTCCTGTGAGTTTCGCATAATTTCTGGAGAAGTTGTTCGAGCATGTGATTGGTCCACTCGGTTTGGCTGTCAGTTTGAGGGTGGAACACTGTTGAAAGCTAGATCTTGTTAGCTACTGAGCTAACCACCTCTGGCAGAGAAGCCGCAAAATCGAAAAGCTCACAAAGGTTTTTAGGGCCTTCTTCCTTTGTTGACATGTGTCATGCACCCCAAACGTAATCAGGCATACACTTCACCTTCAAGAGTACTAACGTCTTCGCATTACATCTCAATGAGAGCTCAAGTCGTCAATACACAAGAGAGCATCAAGAAAGAGTTAACTGATCAGCACACAAGACAAGTCCTTTTTTTGCTGTCTGTCCAGTCATAGAACTCAAAAGCACATTCCTGGGAAGTAGCATGAACCAGCCACATCACCAATAGACTTGTACTGTGGGCTTGACACATAAGCATCCTAGTGTCAAGGTGAGAGACCAACCATGTAGCGTCCAAGAAGCTACGGACTTTCTTTCTTGGAAGCTTCCACAGCAAACAAGATGTGCATGGGGCCAAGGTCGAACTCATGACCTCTCACTTGGCCAAATCAACAAAATGGCCAAGGTAACCACTCACCCACATGGTGTACTCACAGGTCATATCTCACAAGAGACAGAGCATAGTTGAGTCACACTACAACGGATCTAGGGGTCATACATCTAAAAGGGGCAGAGCATTCCTGATCCGTCCTACAACACTAAACAAGGGGAAAAAACATTCAACAGATCTGACTGCCATAGCGAGTCATCAGTTCGCGCCAGAAACGACTGGTGAATTGGCCGTCCCTATCGCTCGTGGTGCTTCTCTGCACGCCGTTTCATTGTACAAAGTTGTGTAGAAACAGTCGCACTGTTCTTTCAGTGGTGAGAGTGGTTGTCATCGGAAAAAAGTGGGACATTTTGGAAAACATGTGGACAACTACCAGGATTGGGTCCTATACCTCGGGTGTGACCGATAATCCAGCGACGAAGTCCATGGAGATGTCGGTCTAGGGTTCCGTCCAAATGGGAAGTTGGCCACGTCGGTTTGTATCTTGTCCCACCTGTAGTACTTTGCTAGCTTTTTCAACATCCTTTCATCTCCGAAATGTCCACTTGGACCTGTTTCGTGGCATTCCTGGAGCAACATGCGGCGGATTTTGTCAGTCGGGGTAAGTCCACTTGGTGAGTGAATCGTCGCCACCAATAGGGTGCATGGTACCAAAATTTTGCCTTGTCGTGTCCGCCATGGTGATCGTAGCCTCGTGCAAACAGCTGGTCAAGATATGGACCTTGCTGGAGTTAAAGCTTTGCTTCCTCAGCCATCAGATCTGGTCCGCGGCTGAGTGCGTCTGTTGGGTTGATGTTTTCCGTCCGGTACTCAATATCCTAGTCGAACCTGGATTCAAGGAATTCCATGAATTGGGTTTGATGTTAATTGAGGTTTGGCTGTGTCTTAAAGTATTTTAGTGCATGGTGGTCGGTGCATACGACGCATTGGCGGCTTTCAAGATAGGATTGCCACATCTTAAATGCATGTACGGC
>SZWC01020696.1:17221-48595 GCA_023375785.1 Penium margaritaceum
ACACACACACATACACACACACACACACACACACACACACACACTGCAGGTTTCTGACCTGGATTAAGGCTCTCGGATGCCACTGTGATGCTTAGTGGAGCACACAAGTCATGGCTCCAAAACCAAGTGCACAAGTGGTGGTCACAAGACCAACATTGGTTTCATGGAGAGCTGGCCTGTAGTGATTAAAGCTTCTATGCTCCGTACTCTTACATATTAGCTTCGGGCACACATTCACAGGGATACATGCATCCATATACACTCGTGTTCGATGTGGTTCGAGTCTCTTCTCATTCATGAATGAGGTTAGTGCTGTTGGGTTGCTCATCCCTCGGGACCACATGTTTGGTTTTTCCTGACACATGAGAAACCGTCTGGAGCTCGTTTGCTCCAGGGGTGGGTTCAATCCCTGGGTGGCATCCGGTGTCCCACATTGAGAGCCTCGCGTGGGTGGCCCGGTCCACTGGCACTTAGCACTACGCTCCGTTGTTACCTACTCAGTTATTGTTCCCTAGTGTTTTCTACGTAGAAGTGATCTTGCCCCGATCCATGGCTTCGCCCCGTTCCACTCGCTTGTTTGCTGGCTTTCTCATCCTAGCAAGTTAAGTTACCCACAACGGTCACTGCCGGCAATCAGTTTGATCCGCTGGTATATCTCGTCAATACCAAACACTCACCTGACATGAAAGATAAACACGGATGGCCATGCTAACGGCAACCTTTTCTCCTGTTGTCCTTTTGACCTTTTGACCGGTGTTGTTTTGCTGAGACAAGAAGGGAAAGAGCGAGACCTATGATCCAACGAGTGTGAACTTGTCATCACCAATATCATCAGCAACTTTGAAAGGGACTGGCTCTGTCGCAAACGACGAGCATCTCTCAAGCGTTAAAGAAGTTTTCCGGCCGCTCAGGTTGGCGTAAAATTCCAACTACTGCGACCACGTAGGAGTCTTTGATAGTCCAGGAACTAGATAGGTTCAAACTTTTGAGGTGAAGTGGGGCACGGTACTTGTTAGAAGGAGGATGCCAAAAACAGGATTCTTTGATCAATTTACCGTTTGAGTGGGACAGACATATCCGTGCCGACGACTTGACATCTCGCCACAATACAAGGCAAGGACCGGAAACCACGCCCCTAGCAAGAGTTTCTTGAAGTATATTAGTTTTTCATTTATGTGACAGTGATGATGATGCATGACGTGATCCGCCGGCAAGTCTGGCACATATCACACTCCCACTTGTAACATATCCTCAACCATTCACGCCACAGTTCACAGTAGATTGATCAACATGAAACATGCAAATAACCAGCCTTGGAAAAACTACCTTCTAGGAATCCAACGATACAAACAGCATTGTTCCAAACTAAATATGTGCAGAAAGAGATAAGTCCGAGTCTGGAGAAGCAGGGAGCTTGCACGGTGATAAAAGCTCAAGGTCCGGATGCCGTTGCATAACCATCAGACAACAAGTGGATACATTGGCGGTGGTGGCTAAAAATATTCCGCTTACAGTTTTTGCAAAGGGGAGATGGCCGACACAAGATAAGCAATCCGAATGGTTTTTATTTGGGTGCAACAAGTGGCAACGGTGACGAGTGGTCTTAACGTGATGTCAAGTCTGCCAGTGAAACCTGTCAGGAAGGAGTATTCCTTAAGGAACCTCAGTAGAATAGAAGTCTCCACTTGTCCAAAATTTCAGGTGGGTTCCAGGCACGGACGCAAAGGACGACCCATCACTTTGCACAAGGAGTGGACCCGACTAAGAAATGTTTTGTCAGTATACCCTTTTTTGTGTGGAAAACTTGTATTAGGCGAGGACCTGATCATTTGCCACATTATACGTTGGAGACATCAAGACATAGGTGTTCCACCGAATGGAACGTAGGCTCAAAGGGATGAGGTGTGCGACAATAGACAATTTGAGAAACTATAAATGGATGATTTGTATTGCGTAGCAAGTGCTCTTTGATGACAAGTGTTGAGTGAGTTGATTACATATATACAATGATGAGAATCAGAATGAGGCATGTGTTGGGTCTTTGGCGCTTAATCCGAGCGACGATTGCGAGGTCGTATGACAAGTGATTTCTTCCAGAAGCTATACCAAGTAATTGGGGGGCTTTGAGAATATCGAGGAGTGATGTTATAAAATGCCAATGTTATCGAGAAGTCAACTAGAAAGTATCAAAACATTGGTACAGGTCTCGATACTTCAGTCGAGCATTCTCGAAAGTTGTCAAAGTAGTCAGATTCTTCTCGAACAGACCACCGGAGGTTGGGCCATGTGGCCAAAATGCCCTCGGCCAAGTAGTGAAAAAATTGAGAGGTCGACACACGTTGGGTCATGAGTGTAATGAAAAAGATACCCACTCGCGGATTTCAGGGACTCGTGTACTTCAGGAACGTAACAAGGTCAGGAAAAGTGGCCAAATGTCGTCGACTGATCAGCGTAANTGTAGCCATGCCACTTAACCAGATTTCTGGTCATTATTCCATGGTGTTGGTGTCTAAGGATATCTTCAATCACATACTCCGTATACCTGTCCACTTGAAGAGGAGGTGGAGGTGCAAGGGCTCTGCTGGGGAAGTTATTGCTGGGGTCCTCGTAGTGCTTGAGCTTGATGATGTGGAAGAAAGGGTGGATCACCATGCTGACAGCCAGGTGAAGCCGAGCGATGACAGGAGTTTGCATTCGTTCAACCTCAAATGCTTCCGGATTTTAAGGTTTGAGCTTCACGAAGTCCTTTCATTGGAGTTTGATGTTTGTCGAGTTGAGAAGGATGCGGTTGTCGGTGCTGGACACGTCATTATTCTGATGTTGGTCCGCTACTCGACTGATAACTCCTTGTGTCTTTGTGAGAGTCTGCTGTGTTTCTTCCCAAATCCTGGAGAAATTCCATTGGTGGGTGTCCATCGCAAGAATGTTGCTTTGACATTGAAATATGGCCGGTGTGGCGGGAAGAATGCCGTAGACCAATTCACACAAAATTCTATTCATTGAGTTGTAGTTTGAGGAGTTGTACGAGAGTTTAGCGGTCAACACTTTTGCTGCCCATTCCATGCCGCGCGGAATAGAATGGGAAGCAAAAGTGATTGGTCCGCTCGGTCAGCCTGTCGCTGCTCGTCGCTTGGTCCTCTTGTCCGCTCGTTCGATGGATCTGACCACCGTCACGTGTCAGCAATTCGTGTCATACACAACTACTAAAGTGGTCATCTCTGTCACTGATGATTGTATGTGGCACGCTGTGCAACAGTATGATACGGTTTAGAAATGATGATGCTGTTCCTTCTGCTATGACGTTGGTCATTGTTGAGATGAAGTGCAACATTCTTTAACATCTATCCACCCCAACGAGGATGGTATCATAGCCCTTGGGAGTGGCGAGCAATGTCATGAAGTCCATGCTGATGTCAACCCAAGATTCTGTCAAACGAGGAGATGTTTTCAGTAGTTTTGGTGGTCTCGTGCAACAAGATTTTAACCCTTGATTGGTGTCACATGATTTACACAAGGCTCCACGTCAGTCTGTATCTTGTACCACCAGTAATACTTTGCTAGCTTCTGTTGAATGTTTTGGTCCCTTGTTCAGTGTTATAGGATGGATCAGGAATGCTCTGCCCCTTGTGGAGGTATGACCCCTAGATGTTGTACTGTGACTCAACTATGCTGTGTCTCTTGTGAGATATGACCTGTGAGGACACCACGTGGGTGAGTGGTTACCTTGGCCATTTTGTTCATTTGGCCAAGTGAGAGGTAATGAGTTCGATCCTGGCCCCATGCACATCTTGTTTGTTGCGCAAGCTTCCCAGAAACAATTCTGTAGCTTCTTGGATGCTACATGGTTGTTTTGTCACCTTGCCACTAGGATGCTTATATGTCAAGCCCACAATGCAAGTCTATTGGTGATGTGGCTGGTTCAGGCCACTTCCCAAGAATGTGCTTTTGAGTTCTAGGACTGGACAGACAGCTATAACATGATTTGTCTTGCATGCTGATCAATTAACCCTTTCTTGATGCTCTCTTGCGTATTGACGACTTGAGCGACTAGAGATGTAATGCTAAGGCATTAGTACTCTTGAAGGTGAAGTGTATGCCTGATTAAGTTTGGGGTGCATGATCCATGTCAACAAAGGAAGAAGGCCTGAAAACCTTTCGTGAGCTGTTTTTGGTTTTGCGGCTTCTCTGCCAGAGGTGGTCTGCTCAGTAGCTATCAAAGGGTTATGGGTCCACTCCTCTGGTGAGGGAAGTTTCACGCACGCAACCGCTAAGGTCACAAGCAGTGAGAGCGCCTTCGCTCTCACACAACTTCTCTGTTTGCAGGGCAATGTCAACAGGAGGGGAATGCTACACATATGCACCTTTCTACCTTCGGAGCTGACATCAGCCTTCATCAGCCTACATCAGCCTACATCTGCTTGCAATGGCCAACGTGAACAGGAGAATCAGCTGCCTCTTCTTACCAACATCTTACAGTGGCCTGAAACACAAGTTCATCGCCATCAACAACAGGTGGAGCAGCTGTAGCAGTTGTAGTTGTAGGGATGGTAGGGACAAGGGAACCAGGGAATCATTTGCCCATCCTCAAGTTTGATGGAGAGGGGTTTGCGCTATGGAAGTCGCAGTTGGAGATCATCATGGATGACAGAGATCTTCTAGGATATTTTGACAGAAGTATCCCAGCACCAAAGGAGGAGGGTGCTAACCTTGTGGCATGGGTCAAGCTCAACAAGAAGGCTCTTGTCATTCTTGTGTCCTCCATACAACCCTCAGTCCTTTCACACATCAGCGGTTGTACAGTGGAAGTTGTAGCATACGCCAAACTTGGCAAGGTGTTTCAGTCCTCCTCACTTGCCAGCCGTCTCTTCATTCTATAAAACCTCATCAGCATGAGGCATGGTAAAGGGGAGGATGTCTCTGCCTTTATGCAAAAGTTTGAGACGCTCTTGCGACAAGCCACCGGTATGGGGTGGGACTTGAAATCCGACATGCAAGTCATGATTTTTCTGATGACGGTGCTGGAAAGCTTGGGCCCCATGATAACAGTGATTGGAGGGTGGACTGAAGATCTAGTTTCCTACACCACTGTCTCTGAGTATGTATAGAATGAAGCCATGCGTTTTAGCAGCACTGAAGCAAACATGGCTGCCTTTGCCTCACAGAGTAGCGGCACCTTTTGTAATACCTCCTCCTCTGGGTACACGGGAAACAACAGCACTAGCAACAGTGGAAGGAGTGCAAAGCACCAAGGAAGCTTCCATTACTGTGGCAAGGCTGGACACTGGGCTTGAGAGTGCCGTGCACCCATGAGAGAGGGAGGAGATGGGGATGAATGGCGAGGGAGAAAATGGTGGGAAGGATCCCACAAGCTTGATGGCTGAGTTTACCTCCAACAAAGAGAGGGCGATACTCAGGCCAGGAGCTTACGGCCTTGACTCGGGCACAAACGAGCACACCACTTACAAAAGAGAGACTTCATCTCTCTTGCTCCATGCAACACAAACTTTGGAGTTGCCAACTGCAAGGTTAAGGCAGCTGAGGGGATTGGTGACAAGCTGGTCAAAGTGGGTGTCAACGGTGGAGATTCTGACCTCAAGCTAGAGGGGGTGGTCTACTTGCCCTCCTTCACAGCCAACCTTCTCTCCGTCTCTTAGATAATTGACCATGGCATGACATTGGTCTTCACAAAGAAGGAAGCGGTGATACTCCCTACCAAGGACATCAACATCTCCTACTCTGCCAAGAAGGTTGTCGCACAGGTTCCTCGCGTTGATGGACTCTCCGTCTTACAAACCAAGATGACAGCTTTAACGGCTGAATTGTTGGTCGAGAGTGATGATGAGGAGAGCAGCGATTCAGATTCAGATGAGGAAGGGCATGTTGGATCAGCGGAAGCAGTGGCAACAGACGATTTAGCAACAACACCGCAAGCAAATGCAACTACTGGGGCTGTTCATTCTAGCCTGTGCATATCCTCCAAGAACCTGTGGCACATGCGGTTTGGGTGCGTGGCTCATTGTACATTGGAGCTCATGGCAAAACAGGAGCTAGTGCGTGGGATGGAGCTAGGTGATGAGGCGGAGGGAGCCGGGATCATGTGTAAGCCATGCCTTCAAGGCAAGGCAAAAGGGAAACCCTTCAAGCGCAATGGCACGCGTGCTCTCGCACCCCTTGACCTCGTGCACTCTGACGTGTGCGGCCCCTTTCGCATACCGTTGAATGGAGGTAGGAGATATTTCCTCACATGCATTGACAACAATAGTCACAAGGTGTGGATATAACTTCTCAAAAAGAAAAGCGAGGTGAAGGAGAATCTGCAAGCTTTTGTCGCTATGGTTTGAGCAACGGAGTGGAAAGTAGGTGAAGGCATTCAGGATGGACAATGGGGGAGAGTACAAAGCCTGCAGGGAGTGGCTCAAGAAACAGGGCATTGAATACCAGAAAACTACACCCTACTCACCTCAAAACAATGGAATAGCAGAGAGGATGAACCAGACGCTCCTAGGCATGACTAGGTGCATGCTCTTTGACGCCAAGCTGCCTCCTAGGTTCTGGGCTGAAGGAGCACGTACGGGTACCTACCTTGTGAACCTCACACCTGCAGTAGCTTTGGGAAAGAGAGGCAAGAAGAAGCAGATACAGCAGCTGAAGACGCCTCAAGAAGCATGGTCAGGTAGGAAGTCGGACGCCTCCCGTCTCAAGGTGTTTGGTTGCACCGGGCTCGCCAAGGTCGATGCCGGTGAGGGCCCTGGGAAGCTCGATGCAAGAGCACAAAAGTGAGTTTTCATCGGCTCTTACACTGCCCACAAATCTTACTAACTGTGCGACCAAGGAGCCAAGAAGGTCATCCGCAGCAAAGACGTAGATTTCCATGAAAGGTCTGTGAGTGAGGGAGAGCATCTTGAGCTCAAGAACGCTCCAAAACAGGGAGAGTGGCTCACTCTCCTTGAAGAGGGAGACAAAGCACCAGCACAATGGCATGGGATAGGTGCTGCAACAGGGAGAGGAGCTCATGAAGATGACTCGGAGGAATCAGACTCTGATTTCGATATATGCGATCCTCCACAACATGAGGAGGATGCCTCTCCCATGATCAACAACAAACCAGACCTCCAGCCTCCACATCAACAGCACCAGCCAGCAGGTTCAAGGAGTGGTTCACGCCTCAAACTACCTTGGCAGCATTACGACACAGATAGGGGTGAATGGACAGGCTTCAACTATTCATTCTTGGTTCAAGAGGAGCCAACGTCTGTCGCAGAGGCACTCACTTGGCCTGACAAAGCAGAGTCGGACGAAGCAATTCGCAGTGAACTCAGCTGCATCGAAGAGAATGGTACATGGGTGCTGGTGGATAGACCAGCCGGGGCTCACGTTGTGGGGTTGAAGTGGGTGCTGAAAGGAAGAAGGAAACATGATGGAAAGATAGAAAAGTACAAGTTACGGGTGGTAGCAAAGGGGTTCTTCCAACAGCTTGGAGCAGAGTACGATGAGACCTTTGCTCCAGTTGTGACATTTGCCTCCATCTGGTCAATGCTTGCCATTGCTGCTGCCGAGACCATGGAGGTCCACCTGATGGATTTCAAGACAGCCTTCCTTTACGGAAAACTCAACAAGGAGGTGTTGATGTAGGTTCCGGAGGGGGTTGATGCTCCTGAGGCCAAGGTTTGCAGATTGGTGAAGGAACTCTATGGGCTAAAACAAGCACCAAGACTTTGGTACCAGGAGATGTACACGTTCATGGTCAAGGAGTCCTTCATGTACTGCGACAATGACCCTAGCATGTACGTGCATGAGAGTGAAAAAGGGGCTATGTTGGTCGCCTTGTATGTTGATGACCTGATTCTATGCTCTTCTTCGACGCAGCTAGTAGACGATCTCAAGTGGCAGCTGAGTAGCAGATTCGAGATGAAGGACATGGGTCCTCTTGAATTCCATCTTGGAATTGCAATCAAGCGCGACAGAGCAGCAGGTACCATCAGCCTGAACCAGACAAAAAACATCGACTCCATCCTCAAACGATACGACATGGCAGATTGCAAACCTCCTAGCACACCCATGAGCTCGGAGTGCAAACTCTCCACCGCCATGTCCCCTTCCAACAAAGTGGAGAAAACTGACATGCTGGGCATCCCATATCAGTCTGCAATGGGCAGTCTGATGTATGCCATGGTCGCCACCCGACCAGATATAGCCCATGCTGTTGGGCAGGTGAGCCGGTTTGTGGCCAATCCTGGTCCACTTCACTGGCAGGCCGTGAAGTGCATCATGCGCTACCTTCAAGGGGCGCGGCACGTGGGGCTCCACTTTGCAGGCATCGCTGGATCCGCGTCACTTCGTCTCATGTGTTACACCGATGCTGATTGGGGAGGGAATATGGATGACAGAAAATCTGCCTCCGGCTTTGTGTGTATGTTGAATGGAGGTGCAGTTAGTTGATCAAGTCGCAAGCAGGAATGTGTCTCTCTGTCAACAGCTGAAGCTGAGGACATCACCTTGGCTGAGGTGTGTAAGGGGATGCAGTGGCTACGAAGCTTGCTATCTGAGATGAAGGCACCACAGGCAACGGCGACGGTCATCAAGATTGACAACACGAGTGCCATTGACATGTCAAAGAATCCCGTCCTATCTGCACACAAAGCACATCGAGATCTGCTACCACTACGCTCGAGACTTGGTCTACAAGAAGACAGTGGAGCTCGAGTGTGTCGGTACCAAGCTGAACTGGGCTGACATGCTTACAAAGCCACTGGAAAAGGATCTCCACCAGGCGGGCAGGCAAGGTATCGGCATTTTCAACACAAGGGATGACAATTGATGATGGTTACTGATGCAAGGTGCAAGGGAGAAATTTGTTGAATGTTTTTGCCCCTTGTTTAGTGTTGTAGGACGGATAAGGAATGCTCTGTCCCTTGTGGAGGTATGACCCCTAGATCCGTTGTAGTGTGAGTCAACTATACTCTGTCTCTTGTGAGATATGACCTGTGAGTACACCATCTGGGTGAGTGGTTACCTTGGCCATTTTGTTGATTTGTCATAGTGAGAGGTCATGAGTTCAATCCTGGCCCCATGCACATCTTGTTTGCTGTGGAAGCTTCCAAGAATAAAAGTCCGTAGTTTCTTGGACGCTACATGGTTGATCTGTCACCTTGACCCTAGGATGCTTATGTGTCAAGCCCACAGTGCAAGTCTCTTGGTGATGTGGCTGGTTCAGGCCACTTCCCAGGAATGTGCTTTTGAGTTCTAGGACTAGACAGTCAACTATGAAAGGACTTGTCTTGCATGCCGATCATTTAACCCTTGCTTGATGCTCTCTTGCGTATTGACTACTTAAGCTCTTCTAGAGATTTAATGCTAAGGCGTTAGTACTCTTGAAGGTGAAGTGTATGCCTGATTAAGTTTGGGGTGCATGATACATGACAACAAAGGAAGAAGGCCTAAAAACCTTTTGTGAAATTTTTCGGTTTTACGACTTCTCTGCCAGAAGTGGTTAGCTCAGTAGCTATGAGCTTCTTCAGCGTCTTGTCCTTGTCTACGTGTCCATATGGACCGGTGTTGTGACATTCCTTCAACCACATCCGACATGACTCCTCGTTTTGTGGTACGTTGACCTCATGAGTGAATCATCGTCGTCGGTGGGGGTTGTCAAACATGAACTTGGTTTTTTCCTACCCGCCAAACTCCTTTCAACCCTTCACCAAGAGCCTCGTAAGGTACGGGTCTTGCTGGACAAGAAACTTGATGATCTCAGCCGTCAGATCTGGTTTCTGACTCAAAGCATTTGCTGGATTTGTTTCCAAGTCGGTACTTGCTATTGTAGTCAGAATTTGACTCGAAGAACTCCGTCCATCAAGTTCTTCAACGACTTTTATTTGGTTGAGTGTTGAGATGATATGGTGCGTGATGGTCAGTGCAAATGCTGCATCCCTAATATTTCAAGTAGCACCACCATGTTTTGATCACGTACAGCAGTGCAAGCATCTCTTGTTCATGCACATTGTAGTTGAGTTTCTGTCTACGTAGCTTTTGCGACATGTACATGACCAGTTGTTTCCATTGCCATGTTCTTTCAGGAGAACAACTTTAATTGCTCAATCGGACATGTCGGTGGCCATGATGTAGTTCATTGTTGGATCTACCAATTTTAGGGCTGGCACTAAAGTCAGAGAATTTCTCAAGGAGTTAAACACTTCTTGTTCATTTCCTCCCCAACTCCACTTGGTGATTCTATGGGTGAGATCCAAGAGAGGCGCTGTCACCCAAACGTAGACCTCTACATACCGACTCTTGTTATTGTAGAAGCCCAAAAACACTAGGAAGTCTTAAAGCATTGGTCGGAATTGACCAATCAGCAACTGCCTCCACCTTTTTTTGGGTCCATGGTGATCCATCCACCACTAATAATGTAGCTCCAAATCTTGATCAAACAGCGACCGAAGTCGCATTTCAAAATTTCTCCACAAAACTTCTTTCTTTGTGAAATGTGGAGAATGTTTTGGAGATGTCCAATGTTCTTCTCCGGGATACTGCCGTACACAAGGATGTCGTCAAGATATATGATGACAAAGTTATCAAGGCACATGCAAAAAACATTGTTGTGAGGAAGTTTGTGAGTCCAAACAACACAACTGTGAAGTCAAAGTACCCGTATCTGGTGCAAAATACTGTCGTCTTGATGTCTTTATTAGATACATGGATCTGATGATAGTCATTGCGTTGGTCGATCTTGGTGAACATCATGCCCCATGAAGTAGGTCAAAAGGTTCGTCTACTCATGGAAAAGGAATGCGGTTCTTGATGATGATTTTGTTCAACGCACGGTAGTCCACGCACATCTGCATCTCTTCGGTCTTTTTTTTCAACAAAGAGTATAGGTGTCATGTAGGGTGACGTGGAGGGTCTGATGAACCCTTGGCCGAGAATCTCGTCCAGCTACCTTTTGGGTTTGGCCAGCTCGTGGTCGCTCATTTGATAGGTTGTCAGGCAGGCTTCTGCCGCTAGTCAGCAGAGGGGCCAATCCGCGGAAGAGGGACCTTGGCGGACTAGATTCCGCACAATGCACGCTGGCTCCCACAGTAAGCGTGGTCGAGCATGGGGGTAGCACGCAATCTAGTAACAGTGAAGGCGGGCCACCTGGCGGAAAGCTGCCGCAGGATGACATTGTCATCTGTGGCAACCTCCCTACGGCTATCTCAAGCTCTTGAACGAAGGGGCGACCACGTAGAGGGCCAGCATGATGCAGAATGCGGCAGCAGTGAAAGAGGCAGGAAGAAGTGGCGGAAAGATCCATGGTGGGAAAGAAACAAGGGTCGAACCGCAGGAAGAAACGCAATCACAAAGCTAATCAAGCGGAAGAGGTAGAACGGCGGATGAGCGGAGCAATCAAGGGAGCAACGGCCAATCAGCACTGGGGTCGCTGCGCTAATCAAGGAGAAGCACCTGGAGGATGCACCGTGGAAGACGAAGATTCAAGGAAGAATACGAGGTCCGCGTGCACGAGCCGCAGAGGTAGAACAAAACTCAGTAAGAGAAGAAAGAAGAAATGTTTTCCCCTGTGTGCATGAGGATGAGACCCGCGGTGCGTGGACGCACCGCGTGGAGTCCAAGTAGGAGGAAAGAGGGTGACATGTGAGGGACGAGACCCACAGCGTGTAGACATGTTGTGCGGAGTTCCGAGTAGATATGGCCTAGGTAGCGGTAGCAGGAGGTGTCTCTCTTGAGTCAGATTTCCGCATTTCATGTACTCTGCCCGTGATTATCAAAGACATTTACCCTCTCTCTCTGTGCTCTCATTGTTCCAGTTCCTTGCCTTCCATTACCTTCGGTGTTTTGCCCGCGGCTAGTGGGGCCGTGCGTCCGAGGAGCCGAGCTTGGGGTGAAGTGTACTGCCGTCAGGGCCCTTGCTTGCACACGGCCGCATAACGAGGTTCCACGGAGAGGAGCTGTAAGTCACGAGGTGGTGGGCTCACTTGAGGCAAGAAGTGGACCGCGGAGTGCCACCCATTGGTGAAGTCCTCGTACGTAGCCTAGACCTGGGGTCCGCGGAACTGTTTGCTGACCAAGAGGAGTGCCTCAGAAGGAACAGTCGCGGAAGGGCCTATACGAGGGATAGCTGCATCAGAAACTCATAGTCCGCGGATAGCGCGGAGCAAGGCAAGCGCGGAGCAAGGTCATCACAGAGCAAGGCAAGGGCAGAGCATGGTAAGCGTGGAGCAACTCTGAAGCGCAGCAAAATCGGGGGTATCAGTGTCATGGTATGGTGAGCGTGGATGGTTCTTTGCTCTTTGCTCAGCGGAACTGCATGTAACCTTCAGATCAGTCGTTGATGTCGGCGGCTAGCTTCATGCATCAGGACATTAGGCGACGACACCAGCAACAACAGCAACAACGATCACCAGCTCGGTGCTTCCTGGCGCGTCGAGCCACCACCGACACAGGCAGCCAGGATTCCTCCCCCGTGCTGTCCCGCACCCCAGTCAGCTCTTCACCAGGCCCCGACCCACTCGCCCAACTCCGGCGGGTGACCGAGTGGCTGGAGCAGCTGCACTGGCACTTTATCATGGATGTGCTGGGCGAGCGTGTGGAGGTGGATAGCGTCCATTGTCATGGCAGTCGCGGATCCGTCCAGCCTCAGTAGGGACGGGAGGGACAGGAGGACATGGTCCTGGGAGCGCAATGGTTCTCCAATGCCCCACCATCACTGGAAGAATCTTCCGCTGGTGTAAAACCAGGGGCCTATCGCGGATTGTTCTACTGGCGTCGTGGCGCGCAGCAGCCACCAGCAGCTGGCGATCTGACACTGCAGCACTAACCACCCCCGATGTATCCGCAACCCGGGTTGATGAATGCTGGGGAGTTCAGGACCCCGGAGCCATTTGCACCGGACAAGCAACCGCCGATGACCCACCTGCAGCAGCATGTGGACATTGCGCCGGCGGGGTTTACGGCATCCGCACTCGAGATGCAGCAGGAAGTGAACCAGCCGCAACCGTACGCAGGGGCGGTGCAAGTGGGCCGAGCGGCACAACCCCGGTGTTGGACCTGCAGCTGTCGTAGATGCACACGCCACAACAGGTTTTGGGGACCATGCAGGAGGGGACACCGACATCCTCCTCGGCGCCGGGTTCCGCGCGGTCGCAGGTGAACCAGCTACACGCAAACCAGATGCGGCTGCCCACGGGAACGCTGTCGGCAGGACCAGCGGCACAACCCTCGACGACAGGGTTGCCACAGCCACAAATGTACCCAACGCAGCAGTTTGTGGGAGCCATGCAGGCAAGAGTGATGACACAGCCCTTCGCGTCACGACCAGCGCAGCAACAGATGTGCCAATCTCAGCCACTCCCAGGGACTCCACAAGCGGGGATGATGACGCCGCACCCCACGATGGGCGCACTGCAGCAGGAGCTGAAATCTTTGCAGGCAGTTGGGGGCGCCATGCAGGTAGGGACCATGATGCCTCCCCCTGCATCAGGGGTGCAGCAGCAGATGCACCAGTTGTAGCTGCTTGTGGCGATGGTGCTGGCGGAAGCGCGGCGCAGCACTCAGCGATGGCTCCGCAGCCACGACAGATGACCCAGTCTTTCGGGGGTACTATCCAAGGAGGGACCACGGTTTAGCTTCCTCTGCTGGGGATCCAACCATTGATACATCAGCAGAAACCGTTCGGAAGCATGGCGTAGGTGGGACCTATGATGCAATCCTCCGTGACAACCTCGCAACCATGGATGACCCAACACGAGCAGCCAATGAGCACCGCTCAAGTGGGAACGATTTGGCCGTCGTTCTTGCCAAGCACGCAGCCGCAGCCACACCTAGGGACATCATCAACACCCCAGCCATCCGCGCAAGCTTTCTAACAGCTCCACCCGCAACAGCCAGTCGGAGCCATGCCAACGGGAATGGTCCTTCAGACACCACCACCACCTCCACAACCGCAGTCGACAGCACAAAGCCACTCACGTCTACGACCGCAGCAGATATCAGGGGCTCACCACTCCACTGGGAGAACGGTAGCCCACCCCCTCCTGATAGCGCCAGCGCCAGCCCCAGCCCCAGCCGCCAACACTGGAACAATGCTTCCCTTCAGTTCTGCAGCAGTGACCCCTACCATCCAGGCCTACTGTTTGCTGTAGCCGACGACATCGCCGACGCTGGGGACCCAGGTCCTGCCCCCTGGGATGACATTCTTCTCCACACCCTACACCACCTCAACACTAGTGCCTTCTCCCTGGTACATGCTTCCCCCACCCACGTAGTCACGCACTCATATGCCCCTGGGGCCGTTCCCGATGCAGATCTATCCTACTGGCTACTCCGCGGCCCAGCCTACTGCCCTCCCACCTCCGCATTAGAGGGTGATAGCATTGACGACTAACCACAGCACCATGCCTCAGGTGCAGTTTATCCGCTCTGAACCCACGAACCTCCCACGGCTAGATTCGTTTAAGGGCGCCCCGGAGGAAGACCCCTGGATCTGGCTCAAGCAAATCACCCTCTACGCCAGTATTGGTCGGATTCTGCCCGACCTCTGCCTTGCCACCGCGGAACTCCACCTTCAGGGGGCTGCGGCAGACTGGTACAATGCGCGCACACCCTTCTCATCCTTTGAGGACTTCGGCAATGCCCTTATTGAGCGCTTCAAGCCTCTGACAAAAGAGGATGCTGGTAGGAAGATTGAAAAGGAGGTCATGCACAAGGATGACGACATCTGTAGATTCCTGGACTAGTTCCTAACCTGGGCGTCAGTGGCCAGGAACCCGCAGGGAGAAGGCCTCCCGTTGTGGGTCCTCCTGCACAACCTCATCCGCGCGCTCCCAGACGAGGTCAGCAGCCTCATGATCACTGACCGCTACCATTCTCTCCAACAGGCGGCGCATGATGCCACGGCCATATCCACCCGGCAGCGGTCTACGCGGCATCATCAGGGCGGAGACACCCACGCATCCCCCTCCTCGCACACTCAGCCTCCACAGCAGAAGCCCAAGGCTTGCTACACCTGCCAAAGCCTGGAACACATCGCCCGCGACTGCACTCGCCGCCGACAAGCGGCTCCGCGCCCTGATCAAGTCCACCAAGATCCCATGGTCCAACAGTGGCACCAATACTACAACCAGCCATGGCCAGGTGAGCAGCAGCAGCAGCAACCGCGCCCGCCCCCAACCGGCCAGCCTCAATCGGGACAGGGAACTGGCCAAGGCATCTTGCCAAACCCACAGCCAACCCCGAACCCCGCAGATGGTGCACGCAATGTCAAGCTAGGTCTGCCCATGGTTGACAACGAAACTATAGAGGTGCCTCCCACCCCTGAGGAAGCGGAACTCATCACACGTGCTCACTGGCTCGGACTCCGCGGATGGAGCATGCAGGAGGCAGCGCAAATGCAGAACAACCTGCGGCGGCAGGCGGAAGTAGTTGAAGCCCGGCTGCAGGACACCATCTCAGCCCGTTTCGTGCGACATGCTGAGAAGCGCCGCCCCGCTAATCCCCCGCGTGCTGAAGGTCCAGCCGTCGCGGTACCCTCATATGATCCCCGCACTGCTCCAGCAGCCACGGCAGACCGCACAGACCCAGTGGAGAAGCTGTTCACCACCCCCATTGTAGCTATGAACTTCTTCGATTTCCTCCGCATCCACCCCAAGCTTGCTCCACGGCTCAAAGAGGAATTCACCAGGGCCAATCACCGCCTCCAGGCTGTCGGCATCTCCCTCAACTGCACCACGCCGCCACAAGGTACCCAGAACACCCGTCGAGTCGTCCCAGAGGCACCACTAGAATTGAACGCAGTGGAATGAGACTGGGGAGGAGCACCATAGCCGCTGGAACCACCCCGCCGTGACGACCGTCACTAGAAGGTAGCCTGTTGCGTAGTCTGGATCTGCGGGCGGAAATTCCTCGCCATCATTGACAATGGGGCAACCCACACTACGGTCACCTTCCACGTCCTCCTGGTGGTCGGCTGGGCGGACCGCGTCCTTCCTACGCACCGACTGTTCACCAACGCGGCGGGCGGAATGTACTACGGGGATGGAGAAGTGCAGGGGCTCTCCTTACAAGTGGGGTCCCTCCACGAACCAGTGGACGTTCAGGTCACGAGGGTCCGGACGTACGACATTCTCCTCGGCATGGACTACCTTCCTCCACGCCAGGCCAACCTCCTTTTTTCCTTTGGCATCATGCAACTTAAATCCGCGACAGGCGCCAAGGAATACACCCTAATCACAGTCGGAGACCGGGTAGCGGTGCCCGTCACTGACGGTGAACCCTTCTCCCTCCTTGACGCCACAGAAGGAGACTTCCACATTCGCTCCTAGCATGACCCGGTACCCACGGAGGATGCACTTAACACTGAGCAAGTCCCGACCGCGGAATGGCATGAGCTTGCCACGGATCCTATAGAGCCAGGCGTGCGGAGTAACCTTCTTGGGTTGTGGCAGTGGGGAGAGCAGGTTTTCGGCAAAGGCCTTCCCCTGGAGGAGGAAGAGGAGTTTTATCCTATGCGCATCCAGGCACCACCGCCGCCCCCTTGCTGGGACCACATCCTGCACCCCCGTCTCTCCCAACGGCAAAAACAGGACTTCCGCGACCTCCTTGACTCCTTCTCTGACATCTTTGCTGGTTCGGCGATGGACCTTGGGGTGGTTGATGCTTTCCATGTCATCTCCACTGGGAAAGCTGCCCCCACCAAGCAGAAGGTCCATTGCATACTCCCTGACCAGGAGCAGATCATCATGGAAGGTATCGCGGAATTGAAGGCGCAAGGGATGACTGTCCCCATCGTGAGCCCCTGCCGTGCCAACCTAGTCATTGTCAGCAAGCCTGACGGATCTAAGCGGTTCTGTGTCGACTTCCGCGACCTCAACCAAGTCACAGAAGAAGACGCATATCCCATGCCGTTGATCGTTGACATCCAGGAACGTCAGGAAGGCCGTGGATAGTTTGCGAAGCTGGATGTCAAGGCAGCCTTCCATGCTGTCCCCATGCATCCGGAATCCATCGCCAAGACCACCTTCGTGACGCTAGAGGGACTCTATGCCTTCACTCGCATGCCCTTCGGCCTCCGCAATGCTAGCGCGATCTTCCACTGCGTGATGGACTCCACACTCCGCGGCATCCCCAATGTGAGCTGCTACATTGACGATATCATGGTTGCGGCTCACAGCTTTGCAGAACTCTTCTCACCTCTTACCGCTGTCTTCTCCGCTCTCCGCACTGCCAACCTCAAGTTGAAATCTGCAAAGTGCTCCATCGGCGTAGTAGAAATGGAATTTTTGGGGTTTTTCATGAGTGCAGACGACATTAAGACGGACCCGGAGAAGATCGCGGCAGTCGAGGAGTGGCGTCAGCCTATGACTGCGACGCAGGTCAAAAGTTTCCTCGGATTTGTCTCCTTCTACCGCAAGTTTATCCGCAACCATGCCCACATCATCCGCCCCTTACAGCAGCTCACCCTTCAAGACGTGCCCTTTGAATGAACACTGAAGTGCGCCGCGGCTTGGGCAGAGACCAAGTATCGGCTGGTTACCGCGCCCATGTTGGAGTTTCCCGACTTTAACCTACCTTTCTATATTACCACCGACTGGTCGCGGGATGGACTCGGCGCAGTGTTGTCCCAGACGGTCCAAGAACCTGTCCAACGGGTGATCGCTCACGCGAGTCGAGCGCTCACGGATGGCGAGCGGAAGTACCTACCANCTGCCGTGCCAACCTAGTCATTGTCAGCAAGCCTGACGGATCTAAGCGGTTCTGTGTCGACTTCCGCGACCTCAACCAAGTCACAGAAGAAGACGCATATCCCATGCCGTTGATCGTTGACATCCAGGAACGTCAGGAAGGCCGTGGATAGTTTGCGAAGCTGGATGTCAAGGCAGCCTTCCATGCTGTCCCCATGCATCCGGAATCCATCGCCAAGACCACCTTCGTGACGCTAGAGGGACTCTACGCCTTCACTCGCATGCCCTTCGGCCTCCGCAATGCTAGTGCGATCTTCCACTGCGTGATGGACTCCACACTCCGCGGCATCCCCAATGTGAGCTGCTACATTGACGATATCATGGTTGCGGCTCACAGCTTTGCAGAACTCTTCTCACCTCTTACCGCTGTCTTCTCCGCTCTCCGCACTGCCAACCTCAAGTTGAAAGCTGCAAAGTGCTCCATCGGCGTAGTAGAAATGGAATTCTTGGGGTTTTTCATGAGTGCAGACGACATTAAGACGGACCTGGAGAAGATCGCGGCAGTCGAGGAGTGGCGTCAGCCTATGACTGCGACGCAGGTCAAAAGTTTCCTCGGATTTGTCTCCTTCTACCGCAAGTTTGTCCGCAACCATGTCCACATCATCCGCCCCTTACAGCAGCTCACCCTTCAAGACGTGCCCTTTGAATGAACACTGAAGTGCGCCGCGGCTTGGGCAGAGACCAAGTATCGGCTGGTTACCGTGCCCATGTTGGAGTTTCCCGACTTTAACCTACCTTTCTATATTACCACCGACTGGTCGCGGGATGGACTCGGCGCAGTGTTGTCCCAGACGGTCCAAGAACCTGTCCAACGGGTGATCGCTCACGCGAGTCGAGCGCTCACGGATGGCGAGCGGAAGTACCTACCAGTCAAGGGCGAGTGCCTGGCCGTACTTTGGGCTCTCTAGCATTTCCGCGACTACATAGAAAATGGAAAACCCTTCACCGTCTTCACTGACTACAAGGCACTCCAGTGGCTCCTCACCACTCAAAACCACGAGGGCATCCTGGCTAAGTGGGCTCTTCTCCTACAAGGCTACAACATGAAGATCAAGTATCAGCCCGCCCTCGCTAATCGCAACGCTGACGCCCTCAGTCGCCTCCCCCGTGAGGCATGGCCAACCCAAGCAGATTGGCAGGAGGATCTCGCGGATTCCCCATCCCAACCCGCTCCTCCCTCTGCAGATTCTGACCCCCAGTGGGAGGGCATTGCCCGAGAATTCACTGACGATGAGCAGGACATCGCACACCGGCTGCTGTCTGAGCTGGACTCCTCCATGGACCCGGATTCCGCGGAAACCCTTCCTGCCCTTCCCGCCAACGCCCTCCAGCTTGCCCGCTGCTATAACCCTACGATCCGCGGCTAGACCCTGGAAGAAATTGCCGCACACCTTCTCACTCGCTCTGCCCTTCCGCAACCTCCTCGTGTCCCCTCTGCTGCCCCGTCTATCCTCCACCCTCCACTCGCACCGACTATCCCCCCTACTTCCCCTCTCCTTGACGACCGCCATCCCCTTCCCTTGGTGGACTTTCTCCTTCACTCCCCTGTATCTGCGGACCGTCTCCATGCCCTCTTCTCCTCTCTCAACCCCTCACTCTCCTCCGTTGGCATCGGCCTCTCCTGATCCTTCGACCGCAGCGCGGGTGTGTGCATGGTTGCCCAGGAGATCCTTACGACTAACTCCCGCGTACGGACGGCCGCTGCTCGTGCACCGCACACTTGGACTCCCGCTCCCATGATTTCCGGACCACTCACAGGCACTGCGATCCACGTGGCCTGGTGTTATGTCTGGGTGTGTGGCCGCAAGTTTGTGGCCATCGTGGACACTGGTGCCACACACACCACCATCGCGTTGCGGATGGTCAATACCCTGAACATCCCCCATCTCCACAAACCCACCCAGCTCTGCTTCTCCATCTCCATTGCCGCCATCAATGCGCCCATCTACCAGATCGCGGCCCTCCACATGCAAGTGGCAAACGCTCATGCACCGCACACCGTCCAGGTGTGCAACGTGCGAACCTATGACATGTTGCTGGTGGCAGACTGGCTCGCGCCACGTAAAGCAGATACACTGCTGGGCGCCGGCGTCCTCAGCCTGATTTCTGCTTCTAGCGTTCGCTCCTTTACCCCTCTTTTCACTTTGCCTGGACCACTCCCACTCTCTCCTCCCATGGTTACTGAACCGGCTGGCCCCGGCGCTTGACTCACCTACCGCCTCACACGAAGTTCTGGTTTGGACCGCTGAGAAGCCTCCTCAATGGCTCGCCCTTCCGACGCGGAGACCGCGCCTTCGACAAGGGGCGGTGGCCCCTCGAGACGACAGCTGCAGAGAAACTCCGCGGGACGTTCCGCGACACCCCGTGTGGTAGCGGCTGCAGCCTCGCCATGACCTGCTCCCACCATAGCACCAATGCTAGGAAAACTCCCAACACGCGCGGAGTCATCAGTGGCTGCACCCCTAGCAGCAAGGGCCACGCCAGTGGCACCGGCTGGCGTACCACTGCGACCTGGCTCTTTTGTACCCACCGTGTATTCCTGTTCCCCACCGGCCTCGAGAGGCAGCCCAGCCCAGGAGGCAGCGCATCCTTTGCTCAGCGCAGGAACACTGATCGAGGGCGCGCGGACCAATCTGGACGAGGAGAGCTCTGATGATAGCAGAGACCAACCCAAGGCCACTCGCCTACTGGATGTGGTCAGCAGTGTCATTCTGTACCTACAAGCCGAGCTCCCAGTGGCGATCCGTGTGGAACTGGCGGAGTCATTCTTCGGTTGAGCCTGGCAGGTGGTCCTGAAGGGCGCGGCCAAAGGTGCCATGGCCCTCGGGCAGCATGGGCGACAAGTGCAGCTGCTGCAAACAGCAGGCGCGGAGCGTCTCATCGCGGCGCTACGTGACGCCTTGAACCTCCACCCAGAGCAAGCGCGCGAGATGACGGGCGTGGCGGAATTCCTAGACACAAACCGGCCGGACACCTCTGTGGAAGCCGTCTGCCAGTGGTGGCTCAAAGTGCGCCGGGACCAGAAGCACGATCTCGCGCGGCGGTACGTGCACCTCCTCCAGGAGCGAGCTTGGGCCCTTGCTCTATACCACGTCCATGAGAAGGCAACAGGAACAGCGGAGGTGCCGCGAAGGAAGTTTGCGGCGGATGAATGGAGGTGGGGTTACCTGCTCCACCTCACCTTTGCCAGGTGGAGGATGCAATACACGCCCCAGGAGATTGCACACATCACCACGGCGGAACGACAATGGGATGACTGGTAGAAGGCCATAAGAAAATGCTGGCACTTTTTCCTCAAGGGTGTGTTGCGCACCCGGATTGGGGCCTCAGTGACGGAAGAACTACGGTCTGCGCTCCAACGAGCTGGCCAGCCGCTGAGAGAGGAGGTGGTGCGGCACCGGGTCAAGGAAGCCACGGAGGTGTGCAGGGAGGAGAAAACCGAAGTGTCGCTGAGGCAGAAGAGGCCCAGGAATACCTCCAAGACTCTCCCGAGCTCACGCAGACGGGGGAGAAACTGCAAGCGTTTTGGCAACAAGAGGAGGAGGAGCAGAGGAAAGAAGCGGAAGCGGCGACAGAACGAGCGGTAGCGGAGCTTGAAGCAGCGGAGGCGGCGGCAGAACGTAAGGCGTCGGCGGAGCAGGCAGTAGCGGAAGCTGCATCGGTAGCAGAACAGGAGGCGGCGGCAAGACGGAGGACGGTGGCGGAGCAGGCAGCGGCGACGGCAGCAGCTAGGCAAGTCACAGAGAGAAGGGCGGTGGAAGAGCGAGCAGCGGCGGAAGCGGCAAAAGTGGCGAAGGGACAGAAGGTCAGGAAGGCAAGGAAAGAAGCATGAGGCAAAACCACGACAGGGACAGCAGCTACAGAAAAAGAGGCACGGGAGGACATGGCGCGACCTGCCACATTGGCAGCCTCACTTCATAGGAAGGCCAGGCTCCAGGCAGTGGCGGCAGTGCTGACCAAAAAGGCCACGACATCTGCTGCCACCGGCAAGCAGGTTACCCCTTCCCACGTCACATCCGCCAGCTGCATTGCCACTCCACGCGAAGAACAGGCCACAGGCGGGCAGGCCCCATCTGCGAAAACAACACCAACTTCCCGCCAACGGGATCAAAGGAAGCAAGCTGCGGATGAGAGCACCGCTGGAGAACCCTCCGCCAAACGTAGCAAGCAGCGCCTCCCGTCGGAAGGCACCCTTCCGAGCATCGACCCAGGACACCTGGCTCAGGTCCAGCGGGAAGCCGCCCAGGCAGCAGAACTGCTCCTGGCGGTGTTCTGCAAAGTTCCGATGCCGGCTGACATGGTCCCGGTCCAGATCCGGCCCATCCTAGAAGGAGCCAGCACAACAGTTCCACGCAAAGGGCCACCAGGGGAGATCGCCGCAACTACAACGGCCAAGAGGAAGACAGGCACGGTAGTGCTCCCAGAATTCAGCGAGTCACCGCAAGAGGACGACAAGGATCAGCCCATCGCAAAGGGGCAAGGTTTGCTGCGACTCTCTGAGACTGCGGTGCGGCGGCGACAGGAAACGGAGGTAATCGAAGTCTGCGACGGACGGGGACGACGGCATAGTGGGCCTCCGGAGACACACCTGCGGGATCAATGGGACGAGGGGGAGCCTTGCACGGTGGGAATTCTCCGTCTCTTCCCAGCACCAGACAGCTGGGACAGGGAACCCCCTGTGTACGACGAGGAAAACCGCCGACGGCTGCACGTGATGAAAGCGGAACAAGACGGAAGGCGGGCGCGAGGACTGCCGGGCAAGGAGCCAGAAACAAAAAGAAAGTCGGGGGAAGCTGCCGCGGAGAAGGCGGGAAAGACGAAAGGGCCGGTGGAAACAAAGGAGTGGCGGATCTGGCAGACGGCTCACATCCTCCTCCGTGCCAGCACCTAGGAACAGCAAAAGTTGGAAGCGCAAAATGTGTATGAAGCCATGGAATGGAGAATGGGGGTGGAGTTTGACAGGCGGAAGAAGGAAAACCTCGCACGCCTCTGCGAGCATTACGCCTAGGAGGGCAGCCGCCTCTGGCGGGTGACGCCGCAGATCCTGAGGGTGCCTCCGCCCACCCTGCAGAAGGTGGTAGTTGAGGCCTATCACCGCCACCACCACTATGGCATGCAGGCACTCAAAGATCGCCTGACTCCCATCCTGCACGTGCTGAACCTCGCGCCACTAGTTAGAGAGGTGGTGCAGCAATGCGCCCCCTATGAGCGAAGCCGTAAGATCACGCCGCTGGACATGCCGCTCTTCCAACCCTCCCCCATCGGTGAACCCCTGGAGCGATTCATCATTGACTTCCACGGGCCATGGGCTCGCCGCGCCCAAAGGAACAGATACTGGGTCGCCGCCGTGGACCATTTCACAAAATACCTGTGGGTGTGCGCAGTCCCGGACAAGTCCTCAGCCCAGGCTGCATGCTTCATTAGGGAGGAGATCTTCTACTGGTTTGGTGGCTGCAGTGTGGTGCACAGCGACAACGGCACCAAGTTCATGGGGGCATTCCGCGACGAACTTGCAGAGTGGGGCGCGCAGCACGTGCACTCCGGGCGCTACTGACCCAAGTCTCACGGCCAGGTGGAAAGGGTACACAACATTCTAGAGCGGACGGTGGCGACGGCGGAGAACAATGACTAGGTGGAGACCTTGAAGAAAATGGCGCACTTCATCAACACAACACCCAGCCACGCGACATCGTTCTCCCCGCACCTCCTCCTCTTCGGGCAACCTCCGCGCGCGGCCCTGGGCATGCCGCAGAAGCCGCTGCGGCTACCACTGGATCCAGAAAAGAAGCAGGATGGGCGCTCGGAGGATGAGAAGGAAGCAGCCAAGGACCGGGAGGTGCTAGAGTGGTTTCAGGAGCACTGTCAAAGAACAGGCACAGTACGAGCGGAAGCAAGACTGCGGGGTTCGGTCTCGGTCTGGCACGGATGCGACGTTGCCAACCGCCGGCTCAATCATGGACCAATTGAGGAAGGGAACCTGGTGTATCTCCGCCCTTTCCCAGGCGCAGGGCGTGAGGCTGGGGAGGCACGAGAGGTGTACCGCGTGGCCAGCGTGGATGCTGGACACGTCTGGCTCGAGGGGCCGGACGGGTTCAACAACTGCAACTATCTTGTCATCGAGTTCGTACTCTTACCCCCTGCTTGGCAAACACACATCCCTGGGGCTGGAGGACGCCTTCCCCCACTCGAGGAATGTAAGGGATCAAGAGGCTGGAGGGCAGAGGAGGTGTCGGACCTGTGCGAGGCGCAGGCATCGGAGCAGGAGCAGGAGTGGAGCCAGGAGCCACGGGCAGCTGAGTAGGAGTGCTTCGACGTGCAGGATCTTTCCGCGGGCAAGATGCACGTGGAGCAACAACAGCGAACAAAAGAATGCAAGGGCCCACAACAGGAGCAGTAAGAGCAGCAAGAGCAGCAGGAGCAGGAGCGGACAGCCACCAGAGAAGAAACCCCAAGGACACCCGTCACCACTCCGCCGCGGAGGAGCACGCCCTTGAGCCTCCGTGAGCTGGCCACCTACACAGGCCCGTGTGTGTGGTGCGGGGAAAATCTCCTCGTGGAGCTGCCATAGAAGGTTGTGTGCCGCATATGTGGCAATCCGGCGCATCAGTATGCAGCAGGAGCCACGAAGAGTTGCATCGGGCTGAATCGCACATGCCTACAGTGTGTGAGCCAGGCCAGAGAAGAGGAGGAGGCGAGGAAGAAGGACGAGGAGGATGGGGGAGCGGGCCCAGGCTGGGGAGGAGGGCAGGCGCGCGAAAGATGGGACCCGGAGGAGGGAGAGGAGGAAGAAGAGGAGGAAGAGGAGGAGGAGGAGCAGGCAGGAGTGCGGCGAGGCCCGCGCACGGTCTCTAGGGCCACAATGAAACAGTGGCAGGCAGAGGGTTGGCTGGCGGACGCAGAAGGAGCACGGAAGGAGAAGGAGGACACGACGTGTGCCCAATGTGGGCACCGCTGGGGTGTGACGGTGAAAGATTGTAGGTGCTGCCTTCGCAAAATATTCGAAAGATGTGTGGAGCAGCTGCGGGAGGAGGAAGGAGGTCGGAGCGGACCCAAGGTGTGTGGACAATGCCATTGACTCATGGAGGTGCAGCGTGGAGTTCGGAAATTGCCCTGGATAAACAAAGAAGGGGAGGAGGTGGACTCGGAGGACGAGGACGAGTAGGGCCCGCCGGAGGAGGTTTCGGTCACCACGAACTGCCCCACCTGTGTCAAGGTCGTGCTCGAGGGTGAACGCTGCATCGCCTGCGGCAGGACCACCCACCGGGCTTGTCGAGTGGCGGGCAGCTCCCCTTGGGCGGGCCAATGTCACGGGTGTGTGGGCGACACACTAATGGAGGAGGACTGCTCGTTCCTCTACAACAAGGATACCATGGCACCACTCTGCGGAGGATGCGGGGCATGTTGGTATGTGGTTCCAACGTGGCCTGACCACGTACTGAGGTTTACAGCTGTTTTGGGCAGCAGTCTTAGACGAAATGTGCACTTTCTGGTCGTCGCACACTATGTGAGCAGGGTTCTGANAGCCACAAGCTTTCCAACGCACCAAACCGCATGCGATTTGGACTACCGTAGCGCCCGATACACGATTCAGAGTGCATCATTGAGTCTCTGTCCCTGACAGAGCACTAGCGTGAGTGACGGGCGCCCGAAGCGCCCTGGACCCCAATGAAGCATCAGACCGCCATTCCGAAGCGCACATGGCTCCAATGAACCATGGGATATTTCTGCTAGCATCCCCCGAGGGGCGCCTCGGCCATGGTGTGCGTGGTGGGAGTCGAACTGGTCACCGCCGGATCAAGTTTTCCGGCCGGTACCAAGTCTGCCGTCCAAACCCGGACGGCCAGCACCGCCTCCCAACTTTGACGGGCCATAACTCCCTTAATCCTTAGCCGATTGCTGCGATTCGAATTGCAGCTGGTCCAGCGTGTCCTGTTGTTTTTGAAACATCCATCCATGAATGCAAAAATGCACTGTACAAGGATATGGAGCCATCACCCTGAAAACGGCAACTCCAGGGCATGGCACGGGGCAGTATGTAGCAATCCCCCCCTTGCTCCTGCCATGCCGGATGCCTCCCTGCTCACTCCTGCTCATCTTCCATAGCGCTCTTGAGCCCATCATAGCCCGTAAGCCCAATGCCTGCCACACTGAGGACATGCCGATCTTTGGGCTACGCCTTGGTCAAGCAATCTGCGAGCATGTGCGTCGTACTACAATGTTGTAGCACAACTTGTCCCTTTTCGACCATGTCGCGCGCATAGTGGTAGCGCACGTCAATGTGCTTCGTCCTCCTGTGCTGCATTGGGTTGTTGGTCAGTGAGATGGAGCCGGTGTTGTCCTCTTGTACCACCGTAGGCTCCCGTTGCAGCACGCCAAGCTCCCCCAATAGCCTACGGAGCCACACCGCCTCCTTGACCGCTTCGGCCAGCGCGATGTACTCTGCTTCCACTGTGGAGGTGGCGACACAGTCCTGTTTTTTGCTGCACCACGAGACCGCTGCACCTGCGAGGAAGAATACGTAGCCGGAGGTGGAATTCCGCTTGTCCACGTTGCCAGCATAGTCTGCATCCGTGTAGCAGACCAGACGCAAGGGGTCAGTTCTCCCCTTGCCATATAACCTCAGGCACGCGTGTCGCGTGGCCTGCAGGTAACAAGAAATGCGCTTGACCGCCTGCCAGTGTAGTGGCCCTGGATTGGCCACGTACCTGCTCACTTGACCCACCACGTAGGCCAGGTGCGGTCGAGTCGCCACCATGGCGTACATGAGGCTGTCCACCGCGGACTGGTACGGCACCCCCGCCATGTCCTCCCGCTCTTCTTTTGTTTGCGGCAACATTGCCGCGCTCAGGTCACAAGTTGTGGAGACCGGACTGCCAACCGGTTTGCAGTCCTCCATGCAGTACCGCTTCAGCACTTCGGCCACGTACTTGGCGTGCCCCAGCTCAAGTGTGCACGCCCTCCGGTTCCGCGTTATGCTCACCCTGAGGTAGTACTCCAACTCCCCCATGTCGGACATCTGAAATCTACTGCTCAGCTGCTCCTTCAGCTACTATAGAGCCTGCAGGTCAGACGGACACAATACTAGGTCGTCCACATAGAGTGCAATGATCTGATGGAGCTGGTTGTTGCGCCGCACGTACACACGGTGATCAGATTCACAGCGCTTGAAGCCAAGCTGCGCCATGTAGCCATCCATCTGCTGGTACCAGCACCTTGGCGACTGTTTTAGCCCGTACAAAGACTTGCGCTGTTTGCACACTTTGCCCTCCGGTGCGTCCACCCCCTCCGGCACCTCCATGAAGATCTCCTTGTTGAGAATGCCATTCAGGAACGCAGTTTTCACGTCCATTTGGTGCAGCTCCATGTCTTTGGCAGCTGCCACCGCATGGATCGCCTGGATGCTCGTGAACTTGGCGACGGGGGCGAACGTCTCGTTGTAGTGCTCGCCCTTGCGTTGTTCAAACCCCTTCGCCACCAGCCGTGCCTTGAACTTCTCCACTTTACCCTCCTTGTTGTACTTTGTTTTCAATACCCACTTGGAGCCGATGACCTTAGCGTCTTTCGGCCGATCCACGAGCTCCCAAGTGTCGTTCTCGACAATGGACGCCAGCTCTGACTTGATGGCTGCATCCCACTGCTTCGCTTCAGGCCGTGAAAGCGCCTCTTGCACGGTTCTCGGCTCTGCTGCGGCTGCCATCATGCACCGTGCCATGCCGATCCAGCTACCCGTTGCTGCGTCGTACCGTTTTGCCGCATTCCACTGCCTTTGGCTGCGTTGCGGTGATTTTGGTAATGCCAGCGGCTGGTCCTGTTGCTGCTCCTCGGCAGCCCTGTTGGCGTCCTCGGCCTCCTCTGCTTCGGCTGCTGCTTCCTGTGCCTCTGCAACACCTGCGTTTGCACCGTCGTCCTGCTGCACCCCAGCACCGTCGCTCTCCGTAGACGCTTCGTCAGTGTCGGCGTCCGCCGGCTCCTCCTCATTGGTTAGGAGCTGGAACCACTCCCCCTGCTTTGGAGAGTCCACCACGCCGATGTCACTATTGTTGCTGCTGTAGGTCTGCTGCTCGTCGAACTCAATGTCACGGCTACTGAAGATCTCCTCCTTGCTCACGTCATAGAGACGGTATGCCTTAAGCGTGCTCTCGTAGCCAAGGAAGAGACACGGCTTGGCGCGTGGGTCCAGTTTTCCGTCACGCCGTTGTGCTGCCTGCACCATCGCGTGCGCCTTGCACCCGAAGACCTCCAGGTGCGCCACACTTGGCTTGCGCTCGCTCCATACCTCCTGCAGCATCTTCCAGCCGCTCTTCCCCTTCAGCACTGCTGTCAGGGTCAGGTTGATGGTGTAGCTTGCTGTACGCACCGCTTCCGCCCAGAAGCTCCGCGACAATCCAGCGTCCACGAGCATCGTATGCACCATGTTCAGCAGCGTCTGGTTTGCTCGCTCCACCATGCCATTAGATTGTGGCAAGTATGGAGTTGTGTGCTCCCACTTGATGCCCTGCTCCTTCAGCCACCCACTGCAACCCACGTACTCTCCGTCGTTGTCGCTGCGTAGCGCTCTGACCTTGCGGCCAGTCTGCCTCTCCACCGCTGTGACGTACTCTTTCAGCCGGTCCAGCACCATGCCCTTTCGCTGCATAAAGTACACGTAGCATTTTCTGCTGCAGTCATCGGTGAAGGTGACAAAGTACCGCGCGCCGCCTTTTGACGGCGTTTTGAACGGTCTGCACACATCAGTGTGTACGATCTCTAGCAGGTCCTAGGCGCACCCCACGTTCTCGTTGAACGGCTTGCACCTCGCCTTGTCCAAAATGCAAGGCTCACACTTTTTGTGCGCTGCTGCATCTGCTACCGCATCTGCTGCACCGGTGATGTCGAGGCCGCGGACCATGTCGCGCTTCGCCATCTCCTTCACAACTGCCGGCGACGAATACCCCAGCTGCCGGTGCAAGAGCTCCAGATCAGCTCCCCCTCCTTTGGCCAATTTGATGGCAAGTTCTTGCAAATCTGCTGCGTCTGCTGCTGCGGGGATCACCTTCGTCTCCACGATGTAGAGACCGCCCTCGCGCTTTGCCTCCAGCACGACTTTGCCGTCGCCGTCCATGCGTACCACTGCGCCTTTCCTGCGGAAGATCACCTCATACCCCTTATCCGTCAAGCGACTAACACTTAGAATGTCAGCCAGGCCGGGGACATGTTGCACATCAAGGATGACACACAACATCTTCTTACCGTTCACCTCCAGCTCTACCTCAACGTCTCCTTGGCCGGCCGCCGGCTCGACTTTGTCGTTCGCGACTACCATAGACTTGGCAGATTTGGTGTAGCAGACAAATCCCACCTTCTCGACTTGGGTGTGCTCCTCGGCGCTGGAATCGAGGCACCGCCTGTTGGCCCCTTTGAGGTTGTGGTTTGTGGTGCCATTGAGGAGTGCCTTCTTGACTTTGGCGTCCTTGCCGCCGGCCTTCACCTCCTGTGGACACTCGCGGGCCCAATGGCCCTCATTGCCACAATTATGGCACACACCTTTCTTGATGCCCTTCTTGCCGCCACCCTTGCCGCCGCCTCCCTTGCCGCCACTGCCACCACCACGCGTTTTGGTGACCAGGACCAATGAGGACGATGAGGCCTCGCCGCCACTGCGACATTGCGTCTCGTTGCGGATGTACTCGGCGACTGCGCCATAGGTGAGCTTGTCCTCCGCCCATCCTCCAAGGACGGTAATGAGGGGGCTCTAACTATCAGGTAGAGCCATGAGGAGGGCCATCGCCTGCAGTTGAGAGTCGAACTTTCACCCCACATTGTTGCATTGCAAGGCGAGCGACTTAATCTACTGCATGGCGGCGAGGATGTCCTTGCCCTCCTCGATCCTCACCGTTAGTAGTCGCTTCATCGCAAAGATTCGGTTTGCAAGTGACGTTGACTGGTGGATGGTGTAAAGCTTTTTCCATGCCTCGGCAGCCAGCGCGCTGCCTTGGAAGTAGCCCCATTGGTTCTTGGCAGTAGACGCCAACAGGAGCATGAGCGCCTTGGTATTTTTCTTTGCGAAGGCCTGCTGCTCCTCGTCTGTCGCAATCTCCTCGTTGAGGATCTCCGTGCCCTTCGTCACGTCGAGTAGCCCCTAGTGTGCGAGGTAGATCTCAAAGTGCCACCTCCACAGTCCAAATCCAGGGCCGCCCGCATACTTCTGGATCAGCTGCGACTCCGTTCTCAGTGCCATGTTGCGCTTCTGCTACCTAGGTCATCAGACGTTGACAGCGAGGTTGTATGAGACGCTCCTCCTGTCCGCCGCGGAAGCCGTGAACGTTTGGGACTGGTCAGGGCTGTAGGCCCATAACCCTTTGTTGGTATATGGTTCCAACATGGCCTGACCACGTCCTGAGGTTCACAGCTATTTTGGGCAGCAGTCTTAGACAAAATGTGCGCTTTCTGGTCGCCACACACTATGTGAGCAGAGTTATGATGGAATTCAGCAACACCCAAAGTTCCAAGAGCTAGGGATAAACTTTGAGTGGATTACTGGACACGGACAACATAAGCAAAGTTATAGTTCTAGTCACAAGCTTTCCAACGCACCAAACCGCGCGTAATTTGTACTATCGTAGCACTCGATACACGATTCAGAGTGCATCATTGAGTCTCTGTCCCTGACAGAGCACTAGCGTGAGTGACGGGCGCCCGAAGCGCCCTGGACCCCGATGAAGCATCAGACCGCCATTCCGAAGTGCACATGGCTCCAATGAACCATGCGATATTGCTGCTAGCACCCCCCAAGGGGCGCCTCGGCCATGGGGTGCGTGGTGGGAGTCGAACTGGTCACTGCCGGATCAAGTTTTCCGGCCGGTACCAAGTCTGCCGTCCAAACCCGGACGGCCAGCACCGCCTCCCAACTTTGACGGACCATGACTCCCTCAATCCTTAGCCGATTGTTGCGATTCAGATTGCAGCTGGTCCAGCGTATCCTGTAGTTTCTAAAACATCCATCCAGGAATGCAAACATGCACTGTAAAAGGATCTGGAGCCATCACCCTGAAAACGGCAACTCCAGGGCATGGCACGGGGCAATATGTAAGAAGGCAAACCTGGAAAGATTCGGCAAGGCATGCGGACGGTGCAGGAAGATGTGTCACCTACGGTGTGGGGGACGAGGAAAGAGGGGATCTGAACCTGCCGTCGCTGCCAGGCCAAGCCGCGGAAGGGCAAGTGGAAGTTCGCGAACCAGCATCGCCTCTACAGTGGGGACGGCTGTATGGGCCAGCTGTACGGAACGGTCTACAGATGTGAGCACTGCGGACAGTTCCCCCATGAATCGTATGCCGCGGAGGTGGGGCGGAGTGAGGGAAGAAAGCCGGTCTACTGGTGCTTGAGCTGCAGGACTTACGAGCGAGCGCCACACTGCTCCTCATGCAAAACGTCCATGAGTGCGGAAGCACCTACGCTCAAGGCGCTGTGCGAGGGGTGTCAACTCTTTGTTCACAGCGTATGCGAGGTGAAGTATCAGCGACAAGGAGGAGAGATGGAGACGTACTGCCAACCGTGCCAAGACCAGAACCGCCCCGGACCTCGCAAAAGGTTTAGACTCTTGCCGCGCTGAAAGACTCTGGGACACAGTCTTGCGAAAGGGGGGGGGGGGGGGGGGGGGGGG